>CM053169.1:4545814-4679206 GCA_012977825.3 Pteromalus puparum
ATTTTCAAAAAAAAAAAAAAAAAAAAAAACAAGAAAATAAAAATAAGAACATTAACAATCTAGATTATACTCTTATCCATTGTACACATTAAATGTATTTGAAATCTGTCACGTCGACGTCAATTATCCAATAACCGAGTGCATTCAAATGAGATTGAATAGATATCAAGCAGTTATACGGAAGTGCGACTAACCTGATGCGACTGTCATTGGAAGTAACGAGAATCTTGTCCTCGCCGGGCATGGGTTCGATGCCGCTGATCTTTCTGCCCGTGGAATTCTTGCCCCTTGTCGAGCGCACATGTATCTGCGTGTGGTACTTGAGTTGATCAGTATTGTAGAATATGCATCGACCATCGTATGAGCCAACCACGGCGAACAGGCCATTCTGGCAGAAATTTGCTGCTGTGATAAGCTTTGTTTGACCGTCCACCTCATTCCAGACAGCTACTTTTTTGTCCGGTATATTCCATAGACGGAGCTTGCCATCGAGCGAACCCGAGAGGAAGTAACGATCGTCACGCGGGTGAAAAACTATGGCTGTCACAAAGTCAATGTGCTGAAAGCAGCAGAGGCACTCTTTGCGCGAGATGTGCCACAGTCGTACCTTAAATAAAAGAGAATTTTCGAAACTATTTTCTTTTTACTAATGTATACATATAAAAAATAAACTTTCAAAATCTTACCGTTTTGTCCATAGAGGACGATAGAACAAAGTAATTTTTCGACCAAGAAACGTCCAGGAGGTCAGAAGTATGGCCGGTGTAAGTGCAGAAGGGTTTGGGCATAAAAGGTCCCTTGCTACCCTCGGCATAGCCTTGGGCGTTGGCCATGGCGTGCGGATCCTCCATAGACTGTTGCGACACGAGTGATTCTTGCGAAGGGGTCGGGCTAACTTTTTCCGCGTTATACTTGGTCCGCATATCCTGAAAATAGGTGAAAGCGTCGCGCAGGACCCATATTCTTAGTACGCGATCCTGACCAGCGGTGGCCAGCAATCGTCCGCAAGCAGAGAACTTCATACACCAAACTGGGCCTGAGTGCTCGCCACTAAGATCTTGTACATGCTGTAGACAATAGAATTCATATGGGCCTTTGTGGCTGTTGGATGCCTTCAGCTTGATGCACTGCTGTTCGCCTGGATAAACCTGTAGATATGCATTAGGTTTAAGTAATATAATACCTCATCTTAGGATTAATTTAAAACGCAAAGTAAAATAAGTATTTACATCATCTACAATATCCATGACATCCTCTTTGTGACGAGCGTGAGACACCTCCTGAGCTATGGATTTGGCTTTGTCCATCGTCTTCTTGACTGTCGAACCAAAGAAACGCCTAAGCTTTTGTGTTCGCTTGCGCACACGACCCACAGTCACGTCTTCGTCCGGCGGTATACTTGACATCTTACTGTCGACGCTCTCCTCGTCGCTCTCCTTCTCCTTCTCGAGGCTCGAGTTGCTTATATACTCGGACGTCAGACGCATTATATGCAGCGACAAGGGATTTATGCATTGCGGCAACTTGTCCTCGGCTATACTCAAGGGCACTCGCTCGCCAGTGTCCAGGTTTAGAACCGTCACCTGTTCTAGTATTTCCTGTACAATGAAAACGATCGATTTTTAGTTGCTTCTACCGGTAAATTACAAAGGTAGCTTCAAAGGGTTTCATTACAATCTAGCCATACGTTAGCAGAACTAAAAATTGTTTAATATATTCTTACTTTTTCCGTATGCATGTTATAAACACCATTTAGTTTTTGTTTTTCTGTAATGGTCTAATTTATCTACATTTTTCATGTAAACTATGCTTACAAAAAGTCATGATTTCCTGAGATTCATACTTTTAAAGGTATGTATGAGTCACCAAATTTTAACGCATTAGACAACTTATTTAACAAATAATTATCCGATACTTTGCAATATATATATCTAAATAAAAATTACCATATCTGTAAGACGTTTTCCAGAATCTGTTCTAGTTCTCACAAACATATTTAACTGTTTCACTAGATCTTGATCACCTGCTGATTTTCGCCTTTCTCTGGTACCATGTGGATTTAATCCTGTAATTTTATGGGGTCCCAAGGAGTGTCGCCCAATACTATTATTAGCTATCGAACCTAATGCATTACTAGACTTATCACCTGTTTTTGCACTCATTGCACTTATTAACTCTGCTTTTAATTTTGCTAATCTTTCAAGCTCTTCAGAAGAGGGACCTTCAGCTTTTGCTTTATCTTCGTCCTGCAGCAATTTCAAATAAAGTTGATAAATACTCATCTAAATTCAATTAATCGTTAAAGTATCGCACTTAGTATTTAATATTCAAAAAATGCGCATAGTTCTAAATGTACTCTCACATTTACTTTTATAATCATCAAACATGTATGATTATTGACGTTTTGAACTATGCAATATAACATTAGAGACGATTGAATATCTTACCTGTGGTTTAACAACATATTGTCCTTTTGTGGCAGATCTTATATCTAATGAATGTTCAAATTCTCTGGTTATAGATTCTATAGTACTAGCTGGACTAGGCAAAGATGACGTCGATAGTAACATTTCCTTGTTTGCCGACTGTAAAAATATTTTACGGGAAAATAAGAATTTGAGTGTTTACAATCAATGTGGAATTTAATTGGAAAGTAACTTACAACTAAATCATTTGGTGTTTGAGCTTTCGTTTTCTTTTTGCGCCGAGGTGGTGCCACGGGCATTTTATTAGGAATAGCTTGAATTTCGGTAGCTTTTCCATTTGATTTAGTACTGGCAATAACATCAGGCTCTTGGAGAACTGTAGTTTTATCACATTGTGAAGATGATGATTGATCAGACTTGCCATTTAAAGATGGCTCTCTAAGAACGTCTCCAGACAAGGTCATCACACTTGATGATTGAGATAGTTTTTCAGAAGCATTATCTTCGTCCTTACTTGAAACACTATGTATAGCTGCCATTTGAGTTTCTCTAGGCAATATGCTTGCTGCTGGAGCAGTTGGTAATATACCAGGAGCTAAGACTTGTGAAGTATTATCGGATGCTCCAGCTAAGATTCTGCCAACACGGCCTAAGGAAGTCATGCTTTGCAAACTCAGTGTGTCATGCTCAATGATTCTGAAAGGATGGGAAGTTTTTGAAGGTGTTGGAAAAACTCCTTCTATAGAGGAGGTTTGACTATCTGGAGGAGAACTGTTTATAGGAATGTCATCATCCTCTGTTTGCATACGTTGCCTCAGCTCTCTGAATTTCCGCCTGCCTACTATTTTATCCGCTCCACCCCCTTTTGTTTCTTCCTCCTGCAAAAGTTAATTCAAAGACAATTGTTAAATTAAGATTAAAAGAAACTTGATTTTGTTGATGACATTGTACTTTGTGGTTTGATACTTTCAGATTTTCTTAAATGGCAAACTATGTCATGTTTGAAGTTTAATTTTAAATATAATTTTCTAATATAATAATTTTAAATATAATATTCTCAAATCAGGTATACCCAATTCCAAAATCAATAAAATGTTGCATAACTTTTCATCATGTCAGTTAAACTATCAATCTTATGTACAAAATTGAATCAAATTATGATTCTTTGATTTTTATAATTTTGTCAATTAATTTTCCTTCAATTAGCTAATTTGTCTATATATTATTGATGCTTGAATCATAAAACCAAAAGTATTGTAAGAAACTATAAGTTATGAGAATTTCACAATAAAGGAATACTACAATAGTCAGCTTTCTAAGATAATAAAACTTGTAGAAAAGAATTACTGTTTTTTCAGTGATTTGTTTCTGCTCCGGTTCTTCACTGATAGTCTTCTCACTCGCTTCGCTTGGAGGTTGCGGCTTTGGATCAGCTGGTTTGAGAAAAACATGACTCTCTGTTTTTGCACCGGGAGTAGAAAACTTCTCATCATGCGACTCTGTGCTGATTGATTCTCTGTGTCTGCTCTTCCTAATAATTAAAGAAAATGACAATTACAAATCATGTACTCATGACAAACAGGTCTTCAATATTAATATCAGTACACGTCAATAAAAGTAAGCTTTTCCAATGCTATGTCAGATCCAAGAAACAATAGTCTGTGCACAGGTAAAATCAGTGTATCAATAATTTGCAAGAGGCATAGTCAAACAATCTAATAATAGCCTAATGCAAACTTGCACAAAGTTGAACGTAAGCAATGGTGAGAATGTAAATAATAGGTATACAATTCGGCCTCACCTAAGAGCCCGATTAGTCGTGTCATCCTCGGCGTCGAAGAACTCTTCGGAGTCGCTGCTGGCAGACATTCTCGTCCGTGAATTCTGATCGGCTGCAGGAACGTCAGACAAGAGGATGATGAGGCAGAGCGTAGTCCCGTCAGCATCGAGAAACCGTCGCAAGTTAACAATATTACGCTCCGAATTTTATCCTCATCCGCGGGCGGTATACAAAGCACCACTGTGTGTATATGTATACCTAAGTAGCAGACGAAGCGGGGAAAAACACAGAGGAGGGAGGAATCAGTGAAATTATTATGTGGGCCTGGGGCCAAGTAGGTAGAGCCGAGGAGAGAGAATCGATGCTGCTGCCCGATGCACTATACTCCGACTTCGTCGCCAGGTCAGAGCCGCGTAAGTAGTTGCGCTGCTCGTGGGTGTGAGCGATCGCGTCATCGCCGAGACTATTTATTTCCAGACTTTTCTGCTGACGGAGCAGCAATAGTAGCGTACGCTCGACATGTCGTCCTGCTCGTGACTGACATTCACTACTTAATACTACTAGCTACTAGATACTACAACTACTACTGCGACGTCTAGTTCTAGTGATGAGCTGCAAAGAAACACACAAGTATAGTGCGCGAGAAGCAGCAGCAGCAGCTAGCAAACTGATGTCTGGAAAATCTTGTGTAGTCACTACGCCATTGGAAACTGCTTCGAGCACTGCAGCAGCATCCGAGACACGACCAGGCAGCTGCTCGCCTATATGTATAACATCTACCTATATATAATATGTATATATCTATATTGTATGTAATATATGCACCTCTCTCGCTCTCCGCGAGTTCTAGCGCGAATTTCGAGAGCGGGATATTTGAATTTTTTTCACAATAGTATACTTTTTTCATTACTCCACGTGAATAAGTATAATTTTAGTCGTGTCTTGTATAATTACGTAAGTATATTAAATTCTTATCTTGAGCAGTTTTCAATGTTTATTTAAAAAACTAATTTAAATTTTTCTAATTTTTTTTTTGCGTATACTGCATAATACGGCCCTGAAGAAGTAACTTTTCAAATTTCCACTGCTAATTTTATCAATTTTACGAAATTTTTACATATAATTCAAAGAGAAAGATTAAGTACTCATCACTTTCACTTTTCAACAAATTCAAGCCAATTTTCCAACAACTCACTGTCAGTAGGACGGAGTTCCACTGTTTTTTCTCTCTTCCCGAAACAAATAAACTCTCATAAAGCATCATCGGCTTTAAACTGCACGGTGTAAAAATCCAAATAGCGCATCCGTGCGAACCTGAGTAGAAGACGTTGATATTAATTTGGGGAAAAAAAGAAAGGGCACCATTACTTGGAATCACTGCATAATAAATATAAGTATACCTATACCAGATACAACACGCAAGTATGACGTTCCTGGAGCCGAGAATTTTCACGCGGCGACAGTAGCGCCGCGACCGTTGAGCGAGCGGCATCATATCGCGCAAGGCACGCCGCGGATCGGGCGACATTATCACCGTCTTCTTCTCGTCGCGTTTCCCGTGGCCGCTTGCACCGCCGCCGCGCCGCCGCCGCCATCCTCACTCCGCACTCCGCTGTACCTACACACAATACACACGTATAAGCTGGTGGTGTATATCTATATATAGCTGTCCGCCGTGTAGTCTGCCGCTACGCCGCCGCACGGCGCACCAACGACACACGCAGGCCGCAGCAGCAGCGACTCCGCGCGCGCAGGGGAGTCGAGCGAGCCGTGTCGTCCTCGGCCCGTCACACACAAAAGCAAGATGGAGGATCTCGCAGTCGAAGTATGCGGCGAAAATGGAGCGTATTACAAGGTGCGTTTCTGCGAAAAGTATGGCTCCTGGAGCTTCCTCGATTAACGGGCCAGCGAGCCCCGGGTACGGCTCAACCCCGTCCGGCTCAAAGCCCGACCCCGGCTTCGTACTTCAGGCCGAGCCGGCCCGGCTCTCGCTCGCTCGCTCCCTCTATCTCTTTCTCACTCGCTCTCTGTCTCCGAGTCTTTCTCTCTCTCTCTCTCTCTTTCTTTCTCTATATACCTTTCTCGCGGCGGCTTCCCTTGCCCGAAGACGCCATGACTTGTCTGCCGACGCTTTCGAGGACGATCCGTTCCTCGGCGATGCTTCCGATATGTCTCCTTTGACTCTCTCACTCTCCCTCCCTCTCTTGCGAAGCCCTTCCTCCTCTCTCTATCTCTCTCCATCTCTCTTTTGTCTACCCTCGACGCTCGCGCGGCCATCCTCTTGGCTTGGCCCTTCGGGACGCCCTCGCGAGCAACGTCCCTACGTAATATGCTTCCCGTCAGCACCCGATACGCCGAGAATCTCGGCTTTCCCGGAATTCCCTCGAGAGGCGAACATCGTCGCGAGCACGATATCGAGTCCCCCCTCGCCTTTTTTTCTTTCCTTTTTTTACGTACGTACGTGCGTGCGCGGGCGGACGGGAGCACACGCACTAGGTGAAAGCACCTTTTTTGGGAATGCCGCATGCAGCGTCGAAAGCCGCGGCTGGATGATGATGATGATACCTATGGCTGGCGCTTCCCTTCACTCTCGCCACTCGCTGACTCGTTAATTTTTATCTTTTTCAGGCCTTTGTCAGGGATGTATTTGACGAGGAAGTTCTTGTGGCTTTCGAAAATGAGTAAGTTCATTTATGCTTGGATAAAGAATGATTTTTCACCAATTTACCTACTGCAGATGCTCGATGCATCGATGCTCTTTTCTGCAACTGTATGGATACTTTGACAGATGCAGTTGTTTTATGCGCACTAGCTTTTGTCTATGCAAGATATTGCTTCTTCAAATTTGTTGATTTTCAGGCATTAAATTCTTTGCTTAATAAAGTCGCGATAAGAACAACTATGAAGATTTACTTGGAAGTTTTATAACTATGCTTTTATTGCCAGAATAGTGACTAATACACATTTTTCTGTCATTAGCTGGCAACCAGAGTCTAAATTTCCCTTCTCTAAAGTTCGTCTACCTCCCAAGGATGGCCCAAAGCCTGAATTCCAGGAGAACCAGGAAATTGAGGTGTTTTCCAGGGCCAATGACCAGGAGGCTAGTGGATGGTGGAGGGCCATTATCAACGTTAGTATATAGTTAACAAATTTTATTGTTTATTTAATGTAACACATATCATGCATAAAATATCTTTCTTTTCGTACTCAAAATGTTCAAACTACTTGATAAAATATTTATTTCAACTGGACTTGGAAATCAATTTTCTTATTTTTTTTGACTGATTATATGAAAAAACAAAACTGTTGCATCATCTAGATGACCAAGGGTGGATTCCAAGTGATTGAATACCTTGGTTGGGACTGTGCTTACACCGAAATTGTTGCCAGTGAGAGATTAAGACCAAAAAATCCAAATCCTCCCATTGACAAGAATACATTTCACAAGATCGAAATAGAAGTACCTGAAGACCTACGCGAGTTGTAAGTCATCTTTTTACACTTCAAGCATAGATAGCATTACTAGGCATGAACATTCTAACAATAACCTGGTTTTTTTGTTACATCTGTTTGCTTATTAGCGCGAAAATGGACAATGTACACAAGGAGTTTCAAAAAGTGATAGGAGCAGCTGTGTGTCGATACGTGCCTGAACGGGGAGTATTGCTGGCCATCTCCCGTCATGAGAATATGCGTCGACATTGCAGTATGCTTCAAGAAATGCATTTTCGTAATTTGTCACAGAAGGTAATTAATTTGAATTATACATTAACAAAATTTCGACTCGTGTATATACTGAAATGTTTATAAGACATTTGGGTACAAGTAATGATTTATATATTTACATCTTATTCTTGAAGGTCCTGCTTTTGAAAAGGACGGAAGAAGCGGCTCGTCAGCTGGAATCAACTAAACTTCAAACAGTCGGAGTGTGAGTAATCACTGATTTAATGATTTATGGCTATTCATTTATAATAATCCCTATCGTTTCTGCCGTATCCACATCCGCGAAACCGACCTACTAATATGTATACAGACATGAACATTCACTGTCCTCGCTACCATCCTGTCTGTAATTTGCTTTATTGGCAAAGGTGAAAGATACTCTGTATAAAAGCGCAAAATACTCTTGTTTTTTTTTATATTCTCGATTTTATTTCCATTATACGTTTCGTATTACCCTTACAGCCACTTTTACAAATCATACTGCTCATTGAATTCTAAATCAATTGAAGATTTATGCTAAGTAATTTGTGTATATTGATCCTTCAAAATCTTTTATTAACTCACCACCCTAACACTACTTTTAATACAAATGCTTATGAAGCTACAAAAATATTGTGAATGAAATTTTTGCATTCTTTCTGTCTTGTTTTATTTTCATTTTTTCTCTATTAAAAATTATACATAACAGTCGCGAAACATTCAACTCTCCATATGTTCCCAAGATGATCGATGCTTTGCTGGTTATATATATATACATATATATATATATTTTCTTAAAAGATACATGCACATGCAAAGAAACAAAGCAAAATTGTGGGACGTTCCGTAAACGAGTTAGTTGCTTTTTGGCCGATCGAAGTGACATTTTGCGCATGCAGTGTTTTTCTCACGCATATACAATTAGGGATATGTCCGTTTAGTTGTACACCAGCAAACAGACAGAATGGCAAGGGCGCAGGATAGGGCCATCCTTTTGTCACTTCAAGATCTATTGTCCACATTGTATAAGGAGAGATCCCAATTTTGGCATATAAAAATTTCAAACATCAGAAATTTTATTTGTTTTAAAGTGATCTATTTATCCAAGATGATTAAAACTTTCCTAATACTTTTTCAATTATTACTCTAAATATTGTTTTTAAAATTAAAATTGTTTTTCCACTTTCCGTTATTAATAGTCATATATTTTTTAAGTTATTATTGCTTATCTGTTTATTTTATTTTATTTTTATTTTTTTTTTTTTTTACAAAGTATCTATAAAATGTACTTTTCTAGTAGCTAAAAATTGGCTATATTTTATATTTAATAATTTTTCATGAATAGTTTGGTAAAGGTGATATTGCATCAAACTTTGTAAATTGTATTTCTGAATTTGATATTTTTTGAAATTAGGATCTCACCGTTATATGAGGGATTTCTTTCTTATTTCAGCAAATTTAGACCTTCAAACTTTGTATACCAACGTGTCTCAGACTTTGAGACAGGAGTGAGAACAAATTCAAGGTGAGACCCATGCAGCGTGGTCTAGACCACTAAAGTTAGCTTACTGTATTTTTATACCAGTTTACACTGCTGTATATCTTTGAGATTCCAAAGTTTTTATTCAGATAATTACACATTCAATGTGCATGCCACAAAGCCGTGTAGATATCAGTAACAACTGTATGCTTCAATTACACTTTGTACACAAAAGTTATTATTATCTGAGTTTTGTAACTTATGCGATGATCCTGTAATAAGTTATGCATCAATTGCAATAATGGCTGGTGAAAATTGGTATTTGCCTCCTTAAATATGAACAATATCTTCATACATTTTTTTTAAATTACAAAAATCTTTGATAAAAAATTATTTTTTCAATTCAATCAAACTAAGTTTGTTATAATTTTGATGGTCAGCCTATAAAAAATAAAGAAATCTTACAAAATAATAAAAGATGGCCCATCTGCCTATCCCTTGACTTAAAATTTTTTAATTTTATACATATTGTGATTCATGTACCTTAATAATCAAAATATTTTTAAACAAAATTGATATCTTTTGCTATATATTCTACATTGATTTTGTAATTAAAAAAGACTGTAATAAGTCTCAACCAAACTATGAAAACAAAGCATCGATCAGTTTAGGAAAATATTTTTTTTCTCTAACCGAGTATGCACTTCCTGCTTGTAATGCATGTTTGTCTGCACGTTTTAATTATTCCATGCTGAAGGAGTGAGTTGCAGTATGATTACAAAAAAGGTATTTTCTTTCTTTGCTAATGTAAATCATATTATGTTATACTTTGTAAATCATGAAAACATTGGTAGTACAAAAAGTGCGGATGTTTTAACGAAGAAGTATCTTTTATTGAATAAAAAAATGTATAGTACATCTTTCAGCTTGGCCAAATTGCGCAATTTCTAATTTTTAATCGCTATGTCATTCATTAATTCTTTAATTTTTTTATCTTCTTTTTTGTTGAATAAATTACTTTAAACTTTGTTTTATTGTAGGTACACGGATGAATTTAATGTCAGAGAAGATCTCATGGGTCTTGCTATAGGATCTCATGGAGCAAACATTCAACAAGCAAGAAAAGTCGAAGGAATTACTAACATTGAGTTAGAAGAAAATTCTTGTACTTTCAAAATTTATGGAGAGGTAAAGTTTTATAAATTTCTTATAATATACGAAGATTATAATAGCTTTGCAGGTATTTAATAAGTTTATTTTTATATTGTAGACGCACGAAGCTGTAAAAAAAGCTCGTTCTATGTTAGAGTACAGTGAAGAATCAATACAAGTTCCCCGTATTCTTGTGGGAAAAGTTATTGGTAAAAACGGTCGAATTATCCAAGAAATAGTGGATAAAAGTGGGGTCGTAAGTATAGAGAATGTATTGACCTTTTGTGTACTTTTTTATTCCAAAACTTAATAGTCGACATTATTGATTACAAAATATTATATCGCGTTTTAGGTAAGGGTCAAAATTGAAGGTGATAACGAGCCTCAACCTACTATTCCAAGAGAAGAAGGACAAGTACCTTTCGTTTTTGTGGGTACTGTAGAAAGCATCTCAAATGCCAAAGTTCTATTGGAATACCATTTAGCCCACCTTAAGGTAAAATACTTCTCTATAAATGAAAAATAATTTTCATCAATGGGATGTATGATTTATTCTTCGTTGCATGTCTGTCATACAGGAAGTTGAGCAATTACGACAGGAAAAACTGGAAATCGATCAACAGCTAAGAAGCATTCATGGATCGAATACAGGACCAATACACAATTTCCAACCAGCAAGACGTGGTATGCCAATGGGAGCTGAAGAAAGTAGTAGCAGTCGTGGTGGCAGAGGTGGTCAGACTAGAGGACGCGGTAGGGGTAGAGCACCCGCAAGACATAACAGTGGTAAATATTAGAAATATTTTCAATAATAATAGAAATTGCAATAGTAGTAGCAGTAGAAAAATAATTAATACGAAAATGTTCATGTTAAGGTATGCGTCGGGACACTATGGACAGTAGCGAGGACCGCATTCGTGATTTGCCACCGAGAGGTGGTCATCAAGGCGGACAGGGTGGTCAAGGTGGTGGCTCTGGTTACGGTGGTAGGCAAGGAGGTGGTGGTGGAGGTGGCGGGGGCCGACCCAACACGCAGCGCCGAGACCGCAGGGACGATCGCCGTAGAACCACTGACGACGAAGACACAGTTCTCGATAGTCAGGATGTGTCAAGCATTGACAGAGGTAATGATGAGATATTATTTGTTTTTCATTGTTTAATGATCGAAAGAATATTCACCGTTGGTTTGTCAATTCCGCGTGATCTGCGAGTATGTGAGTGCTATGCACGCTAATCAAAAAACATTATTGATAAGAGTCTTATCAATCAAGGATGTTATTGTCTGTACAGTCTGATTAAAAATAATATGACAAATTGCATAAAATCTTTTGTTGGCTATCGTATTAAAACGTCTTTTATCATTATAACAAGATTATTACTCTTGTTAAGATCAGATCGACTTATGAAACCTGTACATTCAATAAATTCTTAAGGGAGCACAGTTTGCTGCTCTTTAATGCTTATAGAATGCAACTAGATATAAAGCAAACACTTGTGACCATCTAACCTTCTCTGCGTTTTTAATATTGATATTTGGGAAAATTAACAAAATGCCTGTCACCAACTAACCCGTGCAACTTATCATTTTTCTGAAAATGAGTATGAATTAAAAAAAAAAAAAAATGAATGATATTTAGACTAATAGATGGTCACAATGGTTTGTATTTACGTAGACTCGGTATCGAGCATGGAAGGTGGCTCCAGAGGATCGAAAAGACGCTTGCGACGCTATCGTCAGCGCAGTGCTACGCCGTCCAATAGTCGACGAGGTAAATTAATTGGGCAGTGATTTTGTCGATGATAAAAATTAAAATCTGTGATCGAATAAACGGTTGTTTGTTCTAAAGATTATGTTTAAATAATTAAATTTTTATCACTAAAAAAATACGCTTTATCATATTTTTTTTCTTTTTTTTTTTAGCCTTTGTTGAAACTTTTATGTAAGAGTATTTAATCCCCGTATTAAATATATTCGAATCTTATCGTAAAAATATTATTCTCCGATTGCAGGCAGCAGCGCCAGTCAGGTCGATCAGTCGGGTGGTCCGAGCGTCGTGAGCAAGGAGGTCACACCTTCAAATAACGACATCTCGGCCCCGACGAACAGCAACAACCAGCAGGGTCCCAAGGGTCAGCGAGAGCAAAGAGGCCGCTACCCACGCGTTTCGCAAAACAGCAAACCCAAGGAGGCCATGGTCAACGGTACCAGTGGCTAAAGACGCTGGTGTCTTCATGACGGCAAAAGGTGAACAGCACCCCCCCAAGACGAACTGATGGAAGAGAGCGATCGTTTACAAGGGACAGATACATATGGGCGAGAACATAGTTTTTTTTTTTAACGACGCGAGGGAACTTTAAAAGCATAACCGAAGAAAGGTTTAAGGTAAAACTAAGCATTTTAAGAATTAAATGCTGAAGTAAAAATGATAAGATTAACATGAAACGAACGTCATAAATGATGAGAGAACTGCCCGCTACACGATATATATAAAGAAACATATATATATAAACGATGTATAATGTAAACCCAGAAAATGAGCTACCTACATCAGCACGCAACATGACGCATTAACCTCTACTCACTAATGGACTACACACGAATTTTGAAACGCGACATGAAGATTAACCTATGCTCGTCATTAAGACTGTTTGCTACCGATAAGAAAAAAAAACAAATAATGACACTTATAATCGACGGTCATTTTCCTTAAAGATAAAAAGGATTTAAAAAAAACAAAAAAAAAACATTTAAGGACACGTATAATATTCATGCATGGTTTAGTTTAAAAGAGAACGATGCGGCACCTTCATCAAAGGACCGCTGTCGTTGATTCGATTTACGGACGCATTCATTGGGAGACAGAAGCAGCGGCCGCACAATTCGGTTTATAATGTGAAAAGAGAAAGAGAATTTTTCCCCGTGATTGTGAAACTGTGCCTCATTTTTTATACTCAACTCTCGATTGACGGTGCCCCGCTCGTGGCCACCTAACACTCACTTACACTTACACCGAACGATGTCCGCAGCGTGCGCCCGAGCAGACGTGTTTAAAGGATTGAAATAAAAATATTGCAAAACCCAGTCGAGTGTTCGCTGCTCCTGCGCGTCAATTAACGTCCGTGGCAAATTCGCCCTAGTAACGGAGAACATCATCAATAAAGAGTCTATATTTCATCGAAGTCAGATAAGTGAGGTTGGGAGTCGTTACTAGCGCGAAAATTGCTGTCGATGCAAAGGTTTAACACCCGTTTGACTAATATAAATGGTGAGAACCCGTAAAAGTTGAGAAAACAAAAAGAAGATTGGAAAAATAGAGAGACGGCAGCTGTAGTGAATCCTGATTAAAACGGTATCCCAATGACGTTCCTCCCATTTTTGCTATACATGATTGAGTTCTTTTCTTTTTTTCGTTTATGATTACTAGTAGTTACTTGAAACATGATACTAGATTTTTACGTTTCTATGCAGAGAGTGCAGAGTGCTAATTAATTGATTAGTTTATAAAATATTTGCTGATAAAATTGGCTAAAGATAAGATTACAAAGCATAAAAAATAATGAGAAAAAATAAAGAACAAGAGAGCGCCTGTGCACATGTCGCGAGTTGGACGCGAGAAAAAAGTGGCGCTCTAGCGCACGGATGGTTGGTTCACTTTTTTCTCGGCAGTTAATTCGCCGCTGTGCAAGCTTCGCGCCGTTTTTCCAGTTTCCCATATATTTTTGAATTCTTGTTTTTCTCCCTTATTAATAGCTGCGACATACGCGTAAACGCTGTAACTTGTCGACAGATTAAGATGATCGATATTACAGCATCTCGCCCAGGTCTCATACTTTGCGATTGTTTTCACATGATTTGTAAGAGGAAAAGTAAACTTATATTTAGCGATACCAATGTATGATGTGCCAGAGAGAAGGAATGATACATGTTTTTATGATATCTAGCTGAAGCGAAGACTTAGCGTGCGCGCATACCTTTATTACTATATTATAACTTGGTAGAAATGTGGATGTCTGAACAAATAAATTAGCTTTACTGTACCAAGAGCTATAACAAATAGATATGGTCAACGATCAAGTTAAATTGAAGCATTTTTCAATTTAAAGAATAAAAAACTGGTATTCTTCTTCCGGATATGACAACAACCGATCGGACGTGTCTGATAATTATTGTGAAAACGGATACTAAATCAAGTGCGAGAATGATAATGAAAAAACGTACGCCGGTTAATGAAACTATCGTATAATTGACATCTAAAAGAAGTAGCTGCCCCTCTTAACATCTGAGACATATACGCTATATTATTGTAAGGCGGCAAAAAAAACTGAGATATCCCCCAACTTGCTTGTTTCAGATACATTTGTATTGATTGCAATTTGTGCATAATTTAAGAATAAAACATTTCTGTACATAATCGTCTCTTCATTTATTTATCAGCATTCATACCAATCCCCGAACCTTATATCATATTATATTTAAAAAAGTAAAAATTAATTCATCTGGTTTTGTAACAAGAAAACAGTTATTTTTATTATTTACAACAACATACAAATAACAAAGATAGTCTTCGCTTTTTAAATTAAAAAATAATAAATTTTGTATTCAAGAATAAAGTCCCACCCATAGGTGGAAACAACAGGCATTAACAAAGTCTTCGATCAAACTATAAATATCCCCAATAGTAAATGGCGTACTTGTAATTTCTTCAGATTTTCTATATACAGCATATAATTCCTGAAAAAAATGTATCATGCAAATTATTATTTTTTTTCTAAACCTTGAATATATGCCAAATAAACGATGAATTGAAATAATACTTACACCCCTGGACGTGTGCAAATCAATTGTCAGCATCATAAACGCCTGCACGTAGTTTGGATGAAGTATTAAATGATGCATGACGTTGCCATCGGGTGCATTGAACTGCTTGTGATAATCTTGGTACTTATTCTGCAGGAGTTTGGCCAGGGCCTGGTACCAGCCGATCGGCTGATTGATGAGAGGGCTCAGCCTCGAGTCGATCCTAGACAAGGGTTCGACGCAGGCCAACGAGCGCAACTCAGCGAATTCCGCGTAGGTCATGGATGATCGGCTCTCAAGCAGTCGATTCCAAAGTAGGTGTGTGCGACAGTGCAATGCTCCTTGTTCGATCATATTTTTGATGTGCTGTTGGGCTGCACTGGCTTGCGACATAATGAGCTGCTGCATCAGCTGCTCGTGTGACGAGTAATAGCCAAGGTAATTGATCGATTCTTGGCGGATTTGTGTCAAGTTACTGGAGGAGGCTGTCGAAGCGTTAAGGACGTTGGTCGCTAGAGGTGAGTCGGGTACTGGAGGTGGTGTAGGAGCCAGTGGACTGCGAACGTCGTTCTCTGGATCCTCCGAGTCCAGGCCATCGCACTCTCTCAGTGAACCCAATGATTCAGCAGCATTTGTATCCTGTAAAGATGAGAGGTGAATGTAGATAGTGATTTGAATTCCAGCTGAGAATGAACGGAAAGTAAAAATAAAGCAGAAAAAAAATGTACCCATCGAGAGCTGCCCACCTCAGCCTGCAGATCACTAGAGCTAGAAACCAGCTCGCTCTTAGTCTGCTTGTGAAGATAAGGCGAAGTCATCGACGAGGGACTGGATTCGGATGGACTGTCCATTTGAGAGCTGGCTATCGACTTGACCACGCTGTAGACTGTTCGAAATTTGCCGATTTTGTTGTTGTTTTCGACCTCGCGTTTAGGATGTAGTTCTCGTTTACTGGTTAGCATGAGGTAGTACTTGAGCGTTATCTCGCGGCTGTCACATTGGGCAAACTGTTCGGTCCAGGTGACGATAAGAGCAACGTCGAAGTCATCCGTATACTTGGTATCCTGGGCATCGTGGTAACTCACTAAGGGAGTGCTTTGTAATTTTACGAGTACATATTCGCTGTGTTGCGTGTCATCCATTTCGTCGGCCATAGAGAATACCTGCATACCGTAGGTTTTTTCATGCGAGAGCAGGTACTGGTATAAGGTCTGCGCGGGTGTAACCAAATTGCTCACCGTTACTACTCCTGTGACAAGATGTATAAAGAATAATTTTCCAAATTGAATTACTAATAATAGTTGTCAGACAGAGAAAACTTACCACTGTAGATTAAATTTCTTGCGTAGTTAGGAGCTTTACTGTAGTACTTGTTAAAATCGTCTAAGAAGTTGGTGAGATGATAACCGTGCCTCAGAGACCAATGACAGTTTCCGGATATGTAGGAGTGAATACATCGCAAATGAAAGTCGTAGGTGAAGGAATGTAAATGCATACTTATTTTTATTTTATCACAGGCATCCACAAAACTCAGCATAAACTGGAACAATTATTGCTCGTCAAATAAAGTTTTATTATTATTTTTCATTTCTTAAAATAAATTAATGTTACCTGATTGACTAAGGCACTGCTAGATTTAGCTTGTAAACGGCTACATTCGATTACTCTTAATTTAACAACGAAAAATGGCTCCGCCAAATGTATTTCGAACAGAAGAACTCCGCCGAGCATAGATTTTTTCAGGTAAAAGGCTTGGTTGAGAATATTTTCACCGTCTCTGAAAATTCAAAATTAATAAGGTTATAATTTGTGTTATTTGTAATTAAATTATTATTAACAAAATAGAAAATTACGTTTTATTAGGCGTCTCTATTTGAATCGGATTAAAACCGAGTACTTGCAGATATTGTTTGTATTCGCTAAGCATCAATTCACATATTTCTTTGTGCCATTTAGATATGATTCTTTTGTTAGACGCATCGCTGGTGGTTCTCGACCTTTGTTGAGAATTTACAGCCGAATTAAAGGGAGGCGGTGTCAAAGAGTGATCTCGCGTTGCTGCCGATTCCAAGCGCCAACTTGGTAGAAATAGCAAGGGTGTATGGCAGTAATGAATCAGTCGCGAATGCTGCTTGAAGGTATTCAAGGTCGCTACGGAGATCGGAATATTAGGAACCGCACCGCGACTCTGCCACATTGTGTGCAATTTGTTCAAGTCGTCTTTGGATTTTTTTTCCTTATGCCGAAGTTCTTGGAAGTCATAGGCAGCTTTAACAACCGGATCAGTAGTATTGGCTGGATACTGTCCACTTGGTTTGGCATCGCGCATCACTTGTCCCATAAGTTGATTCCAAGAGAGCACCATATTTTTCCCTGATTGACCTCGATTATTAACTCTTTGCCATTCCTTACTGTCAGCTTGAGTACCATTTGGAAATTTAGATAGACTTTCCATGTCTGTTATTTGATAGTATTGCTGACCAGTCTGTTCTTCTTGTTCGTAACTTCTAACTGGTTGGTGGTGGAATATTCCCAACTTTTGCATTATTATATTAGAATAAAGGTTGGATCTTGATGATAACCATAGACCCAAGCTTGATACTTGCTTAATCAATTTTTCAGAACGCTCCTTTGACCAGTTGTACATATAGAGAAGAATCTGTTAAGAGACGTGTAGTTTAGTGCACTGCGATTGGAAAGAAACTTTTTTTAATGCATAGTAAAAGTACTCACATGTTCGCTTTGGACTTTAGCCAAAAGTAGCCTTTGCCTCGGTACAAAAGTCTTTTCCAAAATTAAAGGATTGAATTTTTGAAGTAATTTTTGATCTGAAAATATGGATGGTAATAATTCAGTTACATTTTATCTAATACAAAAATGCAATAGTGCCCTTATTAACTTTAAAAAGCATCTATACCTTTAGGGATAAGTTGTTCAGATAAAATAGTACTGCTAAATGAAGCTTTCCATTGATTGAAATTTCGTGCGATCAAAATACTTCTTACATACGTTCCCTGATCTTCCTTTGTCGCATCGCATGGCAGAAATATTAGATCGTTTGCAGTTTTTTGTTCAATAGCTTTTTGCAACCACTTGATGCTTCCTTCGACGTTCTCAATAGTTTTGCTAAGCAATAAATCATCCTGTGTCGAGTCTACATCAATGAATGGTTGTCTGCTCCATTGAACAAATGTGCGAGCTGTTGTGTCTAATGCATGACTGTGTACCAGATTTTGCAACTCCTTGAGAATCACTGGTAATGAATGTCTCCGCTCCAGTTTGACGATATGTTTCTTCATTGATGGAGCTGCAAGATCTAAGGCAAACTGAAACCAATACGGTAGGGTAGTGTGGTAGACTTCTTTAAGTTTACCCTTTTCTCCCAATTCGTAACTATTCAATTCCGCCGGATCGTTTCTTATGTTATGATCATCCGTATCATTTTCATCGTTGAACGATTCAGTCAATGGTGTCGGCAGAAAATTGTACTCAGTAATTAAGTCCCAATTTGCGTGTTTCACAGCAGCTTTTAGTTTATGTACCAGAGCCTCTAAATTTACTCGCCCTTGCTTCCATATGCGAAATTCGATGTAAGCTTTTGTTCCTGTCTTTGAATCATTTTTTTCCTGCAAAAATTTTATCGTAAGCTTTCTTGTTTTCGTGATAATCTGCAACAGAGTAGTGTATACTTACACAATTAAGTCCCCAATATACATTAGTTGCAACGATATCTTCGAAGTCTTTAATTTCTGGACAACTTGGGAACATTGAGTCAAAAACATTCTCGTTTTCGGTGGCGATAATGTCGCCCTTTTCATTTACAATAGCAATAGCTATACAAGCTATTCCTCGGCTGCCACTAGAATGGCTTTGGTTATACAGAAAGATATCACTTTCGGGAACTCTTTTGCTTGACCCATCTTGCTGCGAGTAATCCTGAAAGTGCGAGTGAGCTCTGGTATCAGTGTACTTAGGTGTGTAGAGAAATTGCAGTATATTTTGACGAAGGTAGTAGCCGAGGGCACCCATGTGACGTAAGCAGCGCTGTTGAACTGACAATCGAATGACGCTCTCGGGAACTCGGTATTGTCTTTGAATAAAATGCACGTCTGATGGAGTGAGTTTGCACATCGGATTCCTCGCTAACATAACAGACAAAACTTCCAGTACTGCGTCATCGAGACGATTTTGTAAAACTTGAACGAGTTCGCATCTGACTTCTGGACCTGCTTCTGATATGCCGTGTACCTGGTGAAAAAAGGTATGCAATAGTTTTTTAACTGTCTTACTCGATGGTTTATATCTTTAATGATGACTGTACGTACCATTAATACGATCGAATCTCCAGACTTGTTAAGTATATCTGATTCTCTTTCGCCGAAGGATCGAACTCGCGGTCTTAACAAATCCATTGTCGAGGTCGACGACGACGAATTCAGATCTACTGAGACACCTAAACTCTTGGCTTGCGATAAAGAGGCGATACTGCTACTTCGCGATACCATAAGCTTTTCATCACTCTCCGATAGTTTGTTGCTCTGAAGCGGTCTATCGTCGCTCGTACGCTCATGAAGACGTAGGTAAAACACGTTGCCGTTGCTCTCTTGATAGACAAACATGTTGCTGCGATTGTTTACAGAAAAGCGATTGAGCACTGCTTGCAGAGCTTTGATTCCACGAGACAGGCCTGTCTTTCCGGGACCAGTTTTCAGACGGTGGTGTAGGCAAAATGGAACTTCCCATACTATTGGACATCGGAACATGCCGGGAGACACGTTTGATCCTGTAACTGAAAAATTAAATACAATGTCGATCATCGAACCTGTAGTAACACTTATTCCTACTGAACATCACTTGACTCGTACCTGAACTACTAGTTGTATTGTGGTTATGTGTAGCAGGTGCTGTTGTATCAGCGTTGTTTTCTGCGCTCTTCCACGTGTGGTCTTCGATAGATTCAGGCTCAAGAAGTGGATCACATATGCGTTTATCGTGCAAGTCTCGCAACAACAAATACTGGTTGACACGCCGGCAGATAGCCTTTATCCGCACCACCGCTGTTTTCTGTACCTGCTGATAGCGGTCAACCTCAGGTGAGGTCAGTTCAAGAAAACGGCAGTGAAAGTAGACGTTAACATGGTTGCCCTCGACGCGCATAATCAGCCAAAAATTAGGCAGCAGGTCTCTACGATGGTCAAGGTCAATGAGCCATTGACACTCGTCCTCAGAATCACTGCTATCGCCTTCATAACCATCATCCGTACCGATCTGATTATCGCCGATGCTCGAAATTTCCGAATGGCAGCCTGGAGGATCGCCCGAATCCTGTTTCTTCACATGGGAGGACGTTGCAATGGTAAAGTCATCGCTGTTAGAGACTGGACTACTGTGCTCAAACCCTATACAAAATTCAATTAACATTACCACAGGAGAACAAAATTTCGTTAAAAAATCGTAATTTTTTATAGCATACCTTTTCGGTCGTGTTTAGTATGGAAATCACTTAAAGATACTCGATCGGGATTCGAAGCCATGTCATCGGTTGAATTCTTTACAAAGTAAAAAAAGTCACCCTCCTGCCTGATGCAATACCGATCTATCTTAAGCTTTTTCAGCTCCTCGACAAATCTCGGCAAGCTATTGTCAGAGGGGAAGACAAAGTGTAAAGGCACCTTGTCGAGGTAGCAGCTGGCTCTGTTGTTCGACTCGGCAACGTGTTTGGCAACGAAGTTTAGTGTCTCCTCAGTTGGCGAAGGTTTGTCCAGTAGAACAGCCGCGGTCTCGTCCATTAATAGCCAATTAATCTCATCGACAAGGCTCCTCACAGCGTTGGACTGATAATGCGGTATTTTATTCAATCCTTCGTGAACATGATCGGCCTCCACCGACTGCAGCCGATCGAAGCTGGACTCGTTGGTGTCGGCGCGCGTCATGCTGCCCTCGCTGCAGTACGACGTGGTTCTCAAGCCAGCGGGTGTATTATCGATGCTCACCTCGATCACATCCTTTGGCAGACTCAGACAGATTATGTCGAGGGTCACCTTCAAACTGGCTGCGTCCTTCAGGATGAAGTCCTCGAGTTTCTGAGTGACCTCGGTGAAGCAGGTAGGCAGAAGTTGGACGGCAGTGGTCGAAAAGCTCGACTTGGAGTGTATAGAACAGTTCAGTTGAAGGAAGAGAGGATGCTCGCGATTGTGTTCCGGGTCCGTCTGCAGATCGCTAACAAAGGACTCGTGAGAATCCGAACATTCAGATAGCATGAAGCGCTCATGCACTCCCAGGCTACTCCCCGTCCACGGCATCGAGGAAATATGATTCACTAATAAAATAAGACGCGAATGAGTACATGTATTATAGAAGATTCACCAACTTGAAGCATTACCTTTTTTCAGTGAGCTCATTTTCCCATTGATGGCTTCCGAATTGAAGGTAAATCGTACATCGTCGTCGCTATCGGAAGAGGCCTGGGTCGCAACGTCGGCCTGAAAATGTCATTAAAACCAACTTAGCAACTAGCGCTATATTAATACACATCATACGGGCATCGATAATGGACAAACCAATTCGTCGCACGACTTCCAGGCCGGCAGGCAGTAGTAATAGTCCGAATGGACAGGCACTTGCTTGAAGGCAATGTTGATTATCTTCCTGAACTTTTCCTTGATGAGATTGTGAATATTCCGCATCTCGCTGCAAGGCGACTCGTTAACGTGCTCGTCTTGAGCGCAGAGGTGACGGCAGACGGCTTTGAGGTAGTCGGTGATATTGACCTCTATGACAAACTCTTCGCATTGCTCTACAGCAGCGTCCATGTCATCAGAGCTGATCGGCTGCTGCAGGATCAAGGACTTGTAGATCGCCACGACGTACGAGTGACAGTGTGCAAGACTCAGGACCTTGCAATGCTCCAGCAGGTTTCGCTGATCTTCTTGGACAAAGCAAAAACAAGCATAATTATAGATATAATCAAGGTAAATTTTAGCAATGAATTATAAATATAATCACCGCTGGAAACATTGTCGGAATCTTCGCTCTTGGGTTCCGGCGAGGAAGGCTTGGTGTTGTCCCCGGATTTGAGATTGACGAAATCCTCGCGAAAGCTATCGGACACCCTGTAGGTGTGATCGCGATAGATATCCTTGAATCTCGGCTTCTCGTGTTTCTCGATGAGAGCGTCTATGAGCAGAGCCAACGAGCAGTCGTACACGTAGACCGGTAGCACGAGTCCACGCCTTGTGGTACCGTCACCCGAGGCAGAGGCTGTCGCCGTGGTCTTGTCGAACATGTCCGTGGCCTTGGGTGTGCTGAAGGTCAGCGCGTTCTTTAGGTACTCCATGTCGGTACTCTCCTGTATCAATTAAAAGCGAAATTTTACGTCAATCAAATGATTCGTGTTATTGCAGAATCCTTTATATGCGGTTCTCACCGCGGTCTCAGCGCGATTGCGTTGAACAGGCGACGTGTCTCCGGACTGCGAGGTCTCGCCATCGCCGTAGAGCTGCTTGTACTCGATGTGCTCGCTCGTCGACTCGTCCGGCTGCTGAGAGAAAACAGGGGTCGCGAGCACGTGCCGATCGATGTCCTCGTCAGGTTGGCTCATCAACTGAACGTCGCTCTCGGCCGCCGGCAAAAGCGTCACTATCACGTGCGTCACGCTTATGCCCTTGATGAAGCATCTCCATCGCGGGTAGAGTACCCCTTTACTGCCTAGCACCGAGGTTTCTGTGGAAATTTTTGAGTTTTAGCGCTAGACTTTTACGGAACACGGACGTGATAAAAGGTGTGCGGGGTAGCGTGTACCGTATTGACAGAACAGAGGTTTCGCTCCGTCTTCTCTGGGTCTCTCTGAAAGCATCTTGGTGAACCTGTCCGATTCGGCCGCGCTAAGTATCAGCTCTTTGTTGTGCAAATTTTTTATATGATTCAGCAGACCATCCATCAAAATTCTATTGGCGTTATTGTCGTCGTGCAGTTGGTCGTGGTAATCTGAAGATTTTAAATCGCTTTATGAACCGATCGACATAATACAAGAATCTATATGTGTCTAAAGAAACAAGATTTGAAGAACGAAAATAAAAAATAATTAACGCCTGACCATCGGCAAACATAGAGAACAGGAGCTCTGCCTGTTGGCATTTCGGAAGTATGCCAAGCGCGTCAAAGTCGAACTGCATCGGACGAATACGATCGTCGACGACAGGATTCTCCGCGATGTCCGTGTACGTCGGTCGTCTCGACATCTTTCCGTAGCTCAGACCATTGTTGTTATTGTTATTGTTGTTGGACGCCTGATTCGTAGGCAAACCGCTGGACTGCAGCTGTTGGTTACCTGGCAAATCGTGGTTCTTATCGAACGGCGACACTTGGCACATCATGCTCAAGTGCTCCAGCGTCAGTAGAGCGTTGATGCATTCCTCGTCGATTTTCGATATCTATTCATTTAAAAGAGGAATGATAGTATTTAGGGGATAGCTATTGCAAAGAAATTTTTTCTTATTTTAAGTCACTTAATCAGTTTTATCATTTTTTTTTAGATGCAGGCAATACTATATCAGATAAATTGGATGATCGAATAAAGTTCCTTGTAATAATGGAGTAACAAAAAAATATGCAACGAAATATAGGTTTTATTTATTTTTGACACAAGTCATTATTTATTTTAGAATTATATGGTACAAATCGTAGTATAAAAATAAAACATCTGCATGCAAAAATATGCCTTTGATAAGAAAGAATCTATTTATTTCAGAATTATTCGAGTAAATATTTACCAAAACGTTATTAAACAATCTGAAACATTAGAGAGGATATCTTGTTTTGATAACAACATGAATAATTTTGATAAGGAACCATAACGTGATAACCGTTTTATCAATAAATTCTCTTCGCAAGCATCGCAATGAATTTTCTCTGACAATAGATTCTTTCTCGATGCTGAAAAATGAAGTAACATGCACAACAAATATAAAAATACATAAACCATGGAGAATATTACAAATATTGTTTACAATTCATGCGTCAAGAACAATTCTTTTGCATACAAAATTACGCGATCATATATAGATATAAATCGCAAGTCTGGCAAATTATGTCGCAGAAGAAGGACGTCGAAGACGATCTCGATGGGCAAGGGTTCTAGGAGTAAGTTGGAGGAGTTGAATCTCACTTAATCACAAAGCGCAGAGACCACTACTCCACTTGAACCTCAAACCCTCGAATGGCCCCTTTTCCACTCCCTCTTTGTTCCCTGGCAACAGTTATCTTGAACGACGAGATTCTATGTCAAGATATCGATTGGGCTATAGGAAAAAATATCGATGTCTAATCGCCGATTAACGCCGCCGACGTAACGCCGAGCTATCTCGAGCTGGAAGAGTTAGATCTGGCAAATTTCTCAGAGACTTAGGCTCTCACTGTCTAGATCCGCACTTCCAACTCAAGAGGGCTCGGATCTGCAGCTTATCCACCCAGGGTGATCGTCGAGTCCGAAAAGATATTCCACGAGGGAGGCTATATACGATGCTTCTTCGATTTTTCTCTATCTCTCGGAGAGCTTGATGAATTCGTCGAAGTGAGCTGGTACGCGCTGTTACAGCGACGATTGTACAGGATAGAAATTATAAAATTGGAATACACGTGTGTCGTAAATTCAACTCAAAGATTAGATCGCAGTCAAATACTTTTGAAACTAAATTTCGTTCGGCAAAAAAATATGACGCCATATGGCATGATTTTATTAGTCAATACACAGGAATCTTTTTAAGCATGGCTTGTTAAGACTCGAGTGAACCAAACAGTTTTTTTATTAACGAACGGAATCAACGCGACTCCGAAAGTCGTTCTTCAAATTTATCTCAAAACAAACACGCGAAAAGCGGCTGCAAACGATATTCCAATTTAACAATTTCTATTCCAGTACAATACTTACAACATCGTTATCAACAGCGCGATCCACTCGCTCGATACTTTTATCCTCACCCCTTCGTCATCTCACACTGAAGGGCTCGAAAAATCTAATATACCACACGCACTGACTGCCGATTCACCTGGTGTGTGTCGAAAAAAGCAGTGGAACATCGTGAAACTCGCACAGCGATTCATTATCTCCCGAGCCGTTGCTCAAACTCGTGATTCACTCGAAAGATTGAGGTGGCTTTATATCGATAAGACGACTCGACTATACGTGTTTCTTATCGGCTCGCGCACTGCACCAAACCTCTTTCCCGAATTATTTCAACTCGAGTTCGCCCGAGCGCTCGAGCTGCCGTTCAGGCCTCATGACTAAAGAGCGTTTCCGTACGCCCCCTGGGTAAACAAACCTTTCTCTTGTCTTCACGATGAGCTTCTTACTTTCTCCGGTATACCTGCCGCGCGGGGAAATTCGCGCGTTTCTTTTTGCTTCTTTTTTTTTTCACGACGCCGGTATAGATGTATATGTAAAGCGAATGCTCTACATAACGCGCGAGGCTGTAATCAGCTAATGCGGTGTCTGTAATTTGGTTTCATCAGTATATTGTTTGGCGTTACCTTTTCGTATCTATCTGTGATGTTCTTCCGAGTAAGACGAGTCAGTTGATTTATTATGAGTAAATGGTTAGGATTCTGATAGGTTGCTTGAAGCATGTGGGAGATTGTACTTGAGGAAGCAGTTTATACGTGTATGGATTCTTCTTGTATGATTGTAGGGGGCTTGGGATAGTTGGGTGAAGAGTTGGGAGACGTGGAGCGGAGGAGAGCAGAGAGGAGCAGAGAGAGAGAGAAAGATAGATACTGGCGCGCGGTGAATCGAGTTTTTTTTTTCGAGAGAAACAAAATTTACGCGTTCACTGCGAGTCGTGTCTCGAAGATAATTTAATCGGTAAATAAACCGGCGGATGCGTACAAGACTACCGATTCGCCATTGGCGCGCGCACTTCGACTTTCGACGATGTTTCAAAGCACTGTCACCAAATGAACAACTTATTCAGAACAGCAGCAGCAGCAGCAGCAGCGATGCGGGCACTTGATCAACGAAGAGATAGAGAAAAATCACGAAGAAGCTCGAAGGTGCGCTCGAGGTGGCGCACGAGGGGTCACTAGAAGGCCCAGGCGATACGTCGGGCCCTATATATACGCGTCGAAGCTCGGCCGGACTGATAGCCCATTCCAGGTCCTTCTTCTCTCCTAGCTCATCGATATCGGCACTCTTGTTCTCTCGCTTGACGCCTCGTCGACGTTCACTTGCGGCCGCCCCGCCCCGATAACGATAACGGCGCCCTGTCGCCTTCCAGAGATACAGAAACTAGGTGTGCATGCAACACGGAGTGGGAGCGAGCTGTATATTATATCTCCTGCGTTATATGTGAGGTTGATTTTTTTTTTAGGTGTCCTCTCGTATAGTGACCGCGAGTCGCGGGGGTCGAGGGGGATGACGGAATTTTTGGAGCAGGGAAAAGTACGCATCGTTGTTTTATCGTCTACTTCGATTGCGTCGCTTTCCGGCGTTAACGCATGAGCCGTGAGAGAAGTTACCGATGGGAAATATAGAATGAAAACAACAAAATAATATTGTATCTGTATAGCATAGACGTCAGTTTCGAGAGACGATGACACGCTATCTTGCGTAAAATATTTATTCTTTTACTTTCTAGCTGATTTATCCGTAAGCACTATCTCTTCACCTTAGACCCTCTCTACGGAAATTCGGAAACGAAATTTTAAACGGAATACGATAAAGAAACGAGTTTCGCAGCGTTAAGTATGAAATGTTTACCCAAGATCGATAGTTTCTTCCTTTTGACGCAACTGACGCAGTTCGAAGGATTTCATAATTCTGAGCTGTGCCCTAAAATCGAATCATCGACGTTTGACTCAGTCGATGAATTTCGGTGAAGAACTATTGTGAAATTGTTACGCTTGAATCATGAGTAATACGTCCTTTAAATGCCATTCATTTTTATTTTTGCAATAATACAAAAATTATCGATACTGATTCGAACCTGATTTTATCGTGAAATGCGTCGTCATAATTTTTTACTGATGTAATTCCTCATTGTAGATTGACACAAAGTATTGAATTACGAGTACGGATTATTCCGTTCGAAAATTCCGATGTCCATTTTTGAATTTGAAATATATTATAAATATAGCTATAACGCTGCGTATAAAATTGATCGCAAACGGAAATACACGAATATAAAAGAAGTATTTCATTTTTAATTCAAAAACGTGATGCACGAGATGTATATCTACTGTACTGTCGATAAAGTATTTATAGACTGTCGATCATCAACATCGGTCTGATCTAGGAAATTGATTTTATGTAGTTTCATAATGGAAAAAGATACCATGATTTAAAAACATGTTTACGTTAAATTTTCAGCAATTTCAGCTTTAATGTCGTTATCTTATAGGCACACGACTGCATAAATTTTCAACTTCTGATGTTTTCAATAAAAGACCTGATCCATAAACAAACAAAAATTAAATACTTCTTAATGAATGAAAAAGTTCATAACGTGAAATCCCGAACTAAATCTCTATAGTAAATTGTATTATTAAGAACGACTCTAGAACGAGCTTTTACGACCTAGTAAATTTAACTGCAATACAGCAGCTTAAAAGACAATGACCCCAGCAGACGCACATGATTCAAGCGATAAAAAGGAGTAATAACAAAAAGGAAAAATCGACGTATCGTCGCAGACGCGCAAGTGCCAAGGAAAAATAAAAGGCCAAGCTTGAGAGAATTTTTCGAGCACCTCTCTCCCTTGAGCTGCGGCTGAAATCTTCAATATCTTTGACGGCTGTTTGCCGAGCGAGATAGCAGGCGCGCTCGTCGGCTTGGCTGTTCGCTTGCTCGCTCGTCTACCTGACAAAATAAAGCACTTCAGAAAACCGCTGGTCAGGATAAATTTTTATTTTGCCGATTACAGGCATTATCAACGCATAGCCACGTTGCCATAGAGATAAGCGAAGAAACTCGAGAAGCGGCTTTTCCATTATTTCCAGGGCTCGTCCTTTTTTGGGGGGAAATTAGCTTTTTTCGCGATCATGTACCTCTCGCTCAACTTTACGTAACCAAGTGCCAAATCGAGAGTACAGACGTCTACGAGAATAGAAGTCGAAGCTGGACACAATTTCTGGGTAATCGAAAATCGATTCGTGCCAATAAGAATCGACGAACGCATTCTTCTGCAATCACGTGTAATCAGGAGTATATGGATGTGTGTTGAAATATCGGAAATATTACATATCTTATCAAGCGGCGACTTATTCGAGATAATGTGACAATCTATGTCTCGTACAACTAATCTAATTCTAAGCTGTTAAAAGGTGCGAGGGAAGTTTTAATGCCGAAAATAATTCGATTAATTTTATTATTTCGGCCAATCGCGATCTTCTTTGACTTTTTTCTTTCTTTTTTGTAATATTCTCCATGATATATATTTATATTGTAAATTAAGATGAATTTTTAAGTACTCACCGCTTGAGGAAGTTGATGGTATTCGAGAAAATGCATATAAGCAGCCTTTTTGGCCGCAGTGGTCTGCACATATCCGCACTGGGGTTCGATCCAGACCTCCATGACTATTTGAAAATCTCCAGAAGTTTCGGTATCTTCGACGCCGTTTTCTCCATCCGCTGTACCTGTCGTTGAACATTTCGATATAGGCTGTGGCAATAAGCGTAAGCATGCATTGCGTTTTGCAGAAATCTTACCTTCATCGGTTTCCTCATCAGATCCACTTTCTTTTTCTAGTCCTCCTGGGCCCATTACTACGTGTGGAGGAAATAAAATATATTGTACTATACAAGGATATGTTATATCGTCGCTTCCAGGCCCTTTCATTTGTACTTCCATCACAGTATTTATTATGCCAGCAGCAGAGTACGCAAAGTTGAAACCCTCTGCTAAGCGAATTCTAAAATAAATGTTGACGCATGTAATGGAATTTTTTAATTTTGCAAAATTTGTAAAGTGAAGTAAAAAAAATCTTACTTCGTAATAGTAGATAAAATCCTAGCTACCGCGGCAATGTTCAGTCTCGGTAATGTAATCACGGGTACCGTCTGCAACGAAGGTTTCTTCAGGTGCCACAGCCATCTCGCATGATATAGATATCTGCTGAGGGTAGTGGTCAGATTGCCCCCTGCGATCGATGCGTTTCTGGAGATTATTTGAGAGCCATCGGGAAAGATGACGGTACTCAAATCGATCGGCATCTTCTCGTACCTGATCAATATTTTTTCTAGTGCTTTGTGCAGGATAATGCAGCAAGGTATCTCCCTCTGCTCGGTTCTTCTACTTGGAAGCGTGAGCTGCGACAATCGCTCCAGCAGGTCGGTTATAACGTTGTGACGAACGTCACCCTCGGTGCCACCAGCAAAGGCCACATTTAAAACGACGCACAAAGCTTTGCAGCTAATGTTTATGAGTGAAAAGGAGATCGGAGGCTTGTCTGCCTCTTTGTGAATAAATTGCACGTAGGTGTGATTTTCCACCAGGACGAAGGTCGCCCATGTCTTGAGCATGCCGTAGAGAACGGCTGCGGCCTGGCGGTATTGCACGCTCTGAAACCGACCACTTTGATTCGCTTGGTGCAGATGCTTGGAGAGTGGTCTGTCGTGAATGAGGATGAGAGTGATTCGCTGGGAGTGAAGCCATCGAGGCCATTGATGAGGTTCCAGCGTGACTACTGGCTGCCAGATCTGCCCGAATTGTGGACACGCTGCATCGCTACATGGATTCGGATATGACTATGTTAGTTGTCTGTTGTATGATTGTTTACTATAAATATTCGATCAGACTGTACCTGAGCTGGATGGAACTAGACGACGATGTGGGTAGATAAAATACCGGCATGCCGCTTCTGATCGTATCCGGGACATTGTACCAAGTCCATCCCATACCCGGAAACCAACTGAAATGCGCCAGCATACTGTCACTTTCGGTCAACGACGTCAGCGCACTCCAAAATCGAGATACCATGTTTTGTCTGTACTGCGACTTTAACGGTTTTTTCGATAAACACGTTATATCATGCAAAAATTCGTATGGCGCCTCTATTGTGATTGTGTACTGCAGTGTATTACAAACTGAAAGAGATTTCAAAAACCTGGGGCACGTTACCACGTACTCTACGTAAACGTGAGTTTTCCATGGTAGTACGAAGCATATTTCTAAGCAGCCATCGCGTATGGCCGTCTTCTTAATTAAATATCCTTCACGCAACCTACAACACAAAAGACTGTTTAGGGTGCAAGTGACTTGATCGTCGATCTGTTTTTTCCTGAGAAGCTGAGGAGGCTCATGACCATAAAATAAACTATTTTTTGTGTGCCACGCGTTTGGACCCACACTTGCCACTTCTGCATGATTAGTTCGATAAAGTTGCCAACACAGCAATTCTGTATGGTACTTATTCATGTCCATTTCTTCAGTAGCAACCTATTAAATAGTTTGAGAGATATTATTCGAGTTTTTTTTTTTTCTAAACGTAGAAAGTAAATTTATATTACCGTCGCAGGAAATACGGTCATGTAGCTGCCTAACGTCGTAGTTGCAAAAAATCTTAATAAATCTGGATATGGCACTAATCCATTTGCACTATTAGGATGGTATGAGCTTCCAACATGTAAAAAGCTACAAGCTACTGTTGTTGCCCTTAATTGTTGAATTATTGATTCTAATGCATGAACATCATTGACTCCAACAATTCCATCCGTAACTATGACTAAATCTGTAAAAAATATCAATGTCTTTTAGATACATTTGATGATTACCATTTTTTCATTTAATGATGATTACTTACGAGCACAGCTATGTTCTGGTAAGAGAGATAGCGCTAACATCCCATAACGTAACATATTAACAAATCCAGTTTCTGGTAGAACCATGGCAATCATGGACGCGTTGCTGTTCACATTACTTTTGCCAATACTTGTACCACCTTCTTCAAAAAGCCCACCCACTAATCTCTCACTCTCTGCTCTCAGAGTTTCTAATTGTAAATTGACTAAACTTGTAACTTGAGCAACTTTTTCTTCTAATAAATTCAATTGGGTTTCTATAGTTTGCATTAAACTAGCAACATTCTCCTTAGTGACTAGCCAACCTTGAACTAACACTTGCTGGGCTGGATTTGTAAAAAAAGGTGTATGAACTATCACAGTTACGTAAATCTCTGGATGAATTACTCTTTTGCTTCCAGGGACAATAAACTGCAATAAAGATTTTATTAGTTCTATTTGAATGCAACTCTTTTCAGGTATTCTATACTTACTGGTCTTGTTATGCCTTCAAGGCATCTCTTTGTAGACGTAAAAACTTCATCGATAACTATTTCCCCATGTTGAATGTCCTGAAAATGCAATCAATCGGTTAAACTTGTATTGAAGACCTTTCCAATTAAATGAATTCAAGTTTTGCAGCAATACTCACAACTGTGGCAAGAGAAGGACTCAAGTCTAAACTAAAAACCATTCTATATTTATGAGCAAGAAATTTGATTGTGGTTGACGAAGTCACTTTATAAAGATATTGATAGCTATTTTCTGGACACCATGAATCAGTGAAATCCTTGGGAAGTACAGAGATTATTTCCAAGTCTGGTGTTTCCTCGCAGTCCAAGGCAGGATTTTGTACAGAAATAACAGTATCCAAGTGCTGTAGTACCCATTGCGCTCTGACATTGCGAGATATGGGAAAGCCCTTCTTCATCAGCAGATACACGGTATCTGCTTCAAGGACTTTTGGTTTCTGTAAAATAAAGTTTTTTTTTTAATTTCTAACGTGGAAAAATAAAACTAGGAACGAGATTTTTTTTCATTACATTGTACATCATACGCGACGATCACGTGAATGATAAATCGAATAATTGAACTGCAGCAAATGCGGGATAAAATAAGGCATCAGCTTACCTCGTTTTCCGAAGAATCCATGGTGGCATTTAAGTATTAACTAATTATTACACAATAAACTGGAGCTTCTGACATATCGACGAGCTGTTCCCGAGATATTCCTGTAAAACTCGTAGTACTCCCTTCTGCTGTTCGTCAAGAGTAAGCTGCAGCTGGAAAACGCCATATTTTCTCTTCAGCTGGTCGAGCAAAGGTCACTTTTCCACTGGTATTTTCACAGCTTAACATCCGCGGCTTTTACATTTAGACTTCGACTGCGAGTCAATTTTTAATACTAAACTAAGCTTAAACGTAACCTAAAATATTCTTCTACGTCGCCTTATATTAGGGTGAGTCTACAACTTGTTGTTGTCGATGAATGTGTGCATATACATGCATGTAAACAACGACACGGGAGGAACTGGAGGATGTAAGAGAGGGGTGTGCTACCAACTGCAAAAATCTGCCCCAATGCTCCAAACTCCATTACTCCAAAGGTAACGATAACTTTTTGCAGTTGGTAGCACCCACCTCTCTTATTATTTATATGCACACATTCATCGACAACGACAGGTTGTAGACTCACCCTAATAGTATGGGGTACAACTAATATAGCGTCAAATTGCGCGGGAGGATTCGTAAACATAAGGTTTGTTCGATTATTAGAGATATGACAGTTTAGTTCTGTTCCGGACTGTCCGATCTCAATAATTCGAACAAACCTTCGCATCTAATGTACTCCAGGGTGCACCTTTAATAAAGGTACTATGTACAGCGTGATGGCTTGTTATGCTGGAGCCTGATATCACAGTTTACTCAGTTATTTCATCGATGAGATCGTGTACTACTACTATGCCGCTCCGTTGTGAACTAAGACACAGCTGAACAGCTGAACTGAACGAACGGAACGGCTGAACTGAACTCATTCACCATTGTAGAAAGGCTCCAGTGTGTGTGTGTGTGTGTGATATATACGCAGTATACGCACTACACTCGGACATTCAGTATTGAAGCGCAGTAGCTATACATATACATATACATATACATATACCTATCCCTATCTGTATCTGTATTTATAGGTTAAGTCTTAGTCATAAGTTGTTTGTTTCGAAGGTTGACGTGCATTACTCATCCTCTCCCTCTTTCGTTGTTTCCATTGCTTGTATATGTAGGTATAAACTTGTAATTGAGTGAGAGAGAGAGGAGACTGATTGCAATTTGCGATGCGCTCGCAAACGAGTGTTTTTTGTAGTCAGCCTAGCATGACGAGATACGTCGGTCGGTATAAAAGTAAAAGTGTATATTGTGCCGCTTTGACAGTTCGCAGTTGAGACCGTATAGAGAAAATCAATCAATCGTCCGATGTTCTGTTCTGTCATTCCGCTGTGTTTTACATCAGTGTCAAGTGCGCCTACAGCGAGTGAATGCGTGCGCGTGAGTGTGTATGGGTGTTATCGAGCTTTTGGTGAACTTTATCGGCGAGATTTTTCCGGCGCCCGCAGTATAATAATGAGTAAAAGCGATTATTCATATTGATAAGTGATAAACGCGCCGTGACTGCCGGCAGTTTGCGATCATTCGTCAGCGCCAAGTTTAAATGGAATCGAGCGATCTTTTGTGAGATATCCGTTGGATTGTTGCTGCCATTTTACAATTTTTCAACTGTGCTTTGTTTATACTTTAATACATAAGATATGGGAGAAAAAATGGAAGGAAAGGTGAGAGAAGTGCCGAAATACGGCTTCAAAGTGAAACTCGATCACGAGTACCCGGAGAAGTGGTCGCAGAAGCTCAGGCCCAAGTTCAAGCAAATCATTCAGATGATGCCTCTGGCTATGAGGTTCGTATATACATAAATACATATACGTGTACACGTTATCGATTGTGAATGTTCATGAATTCTCTATTATGATAGGCAGGTATACCTTCGCGTTTAAGTGTAAAGAATCAAGGCTCATGATCCGAGTACGACTTCTTGCTTCGTTGCTCAATTATTATTGTGCAAAGTGTATCTGTAATCATTGAAATATTCCACTTCAAGTATATGCTTTTATACAAGCGGCAAGTACGTTTTGGAGCAAAAAAATAATGCTACGCTCTACGCTGATCGTAATAGTAGGTTTTTAGTATACCTACAATTGATCAACGGCGGTTTCGCGTAATTGTGTCAACATATTATAATACAGATGCACTGGCGTAACTCGAAGTAATGCCAAGCTCTAATTATTATGAAATTACACGTACTTTTGATGTATAATCATTCGTTAAAAATTTTAATCTTCGCTTCCACGAACGATGGAAATCGTAACGGGCTTTTAATTACAAAACCCATTTCCGTTTATTGAGCCGTATGTATACAATTATATTTAAAGATAAATACGTAATCGATAATCCGAATGTACGAGGAGCCGGTAGTATATACGCAACAAAAATTAAAAAGGAGGATCAGCTGAATCAGAGTAAACGAGCGTTGTTTTATTCATTTTTTAAAAAATCACAAAAGTATATTGATTCAGGTCTCGCTTGGCGTATTCCCAAAGCTTATCTCCGCGCGGCGGCGATATCGGAGGAGAGAAGTGCGCGTCGTTCTCGCCGATGAATTATTATTGAACGAATATATAACGATTTTATTTTGTCATTTTTCTTTTAATTCAATTATTGTCTTCTCGATCGTTCAGATATGCGTTTTACTACGCCAACGTGAGCCGTAACGGTCGGCCCGTTCTGATGGATTATTACAACATGAAACATGGCCAGCAGATTTACGGTAAATATTACGCAATCATCAAAGTATATTTAATTTGCTTTATTTTAATTCGAATTCGTAAAATCGATCATACATAACATTTTCCGAAGAGAAGCAGCCTCGAGGCTGGGTCATTAAAATAAATTTCGAAAAAATACAATAAAAGGATAAGGGGCATATCGGAGGATGGAATTTATGCTACAGCCGCACCGCGTGCGGCGCTCTCTGCACGCGTCCACTATCGTATAATACGAACTTTGCGAGTCTGGCGGATTTTAGCGCGGCTGCAGTAGCACATACTGTGCCCTTTTTTTTTATCGCTCAATTTGTGCGTGTATATATGTGTCGGAAGGTTTTTTTTCGTGTCGGTTTTTCATACATTGCACACATATACGAGGGCGTATTTTTATCCTCTCACGAACGCGCACCATTTAGCTCGTGGAAAAGTTCGAGCTGTAAACTTGACGCTTAATGCCTGGCGCGAAAGTTCTCTATTTGCGCGCCGATATTGCGAACGTTTGATTTGATTTGGCGTTAAAATATCGAAATCCCCCAACGCGAGTTTCGAATTCGAACGGCTGTATTATACCAATTGCGCGTGAATCAAAAACACACACGTCGCGCTATCCGCTCTAATGAACCTTTGCGGATTATACTTATGTTCGAGTATATTAAATTGGATATTTTGCATGAAATGTAAATGACTATTGATATGTACACATAAAAGCAATTTTTCGTGAAAAAGATACGTCTCAAAGAGCTAAAAATAAATGAACGTCAACGCCCGTCAACGCCCGCATGGCGATGTAACGAAAAATCGAAAAAAAAAAACGTTACGTGTAAAACAATCCGCATGTGCTGCAGAAGAAAAAGCCAACAAAAGGTATCGAAGAGTAAAAAAAATATATATATATATAAAGTCCGTCTGATTTTTTACACAGGTGTCCCGATAGGTGGATTGGGCGGTGGTTCGATCGGCCGTGGTTTCAGGGGCGAGTTCTGCCGGTATGCACTTCTACCAGGTCTCTACAGCTATCATGTCATCCCTGCTAATCAGTTCATCCTGACTGTGAGGGACGTTAATGGGAACACGATATACAATCAGGTCTTGTCGACGAAAACGTGAGTCTTCGCAAGCTATAACTGCTATTCAGCTGCACTACATATATATATACATACACGCAATGCGTCGCGGGCACGTTATCATTATCATGCGCGCGACTATAATGCTGTACGCGTATATATATGGACTAGATTAGCTCTATCGTACGTATTGTAGTATACCTAGGAAACTGCGAGTAAATTAGATGCTTGAGTTGCACAGCTTCGCGACTTCGATATTATGCAGCTGCTGCAGCCGTCGAGAGAGTAGTTTCAGCCGATTATTCCAAGATTCGTTTGTGCCTGCAGCTTTCGTGTATAGGACTATATACCTGTGTATAAGCCTGACATTGTACGACGGTGTATATATATATACTAGGCATTACACTAGTCCTCGAATTCCTGGTCGATAATCGAAATTCGAAGAATAAACGGTCACCCTTTGTGCGCGAATCGTGTATTAAATTGGCCAGTATATAAGCGATGATAATTAATATATTATGAAGTTTATTAATTTTGACCGAGTGTACGCTTGATTAACGCTATACATTTTCGGCGGCAAATAGTAATATAACTCGTACATCAACATATACAGAGTTCTTTGTACATTTCAATATTCAAAGGCCGACAAATATTGCTAGTTTGCTTTTTACATTCGCCATATATGTGTATACAGATGGAAGCGCGTAATGAAAAAGGATCGATGAAATGCATCGTATGCGTGAAAGCCGATGATTGCCTGTCAAACGTTCTATCAATGTACATATTTGATTTTCCACACACGAGATATAAAGTATGTGTATACGTGTACACGATTCGCAAATATAAGCACCGTGTATCGTGTGATCCATCAATTTCACGGGAAAAAGGTATTTCATTAGAGCAGAAAAACGCACGTATATACCATCCATCCTTGCATATTAGTGTTTACAAAGTGTCACGCGATCTCAAACGGTATTCGAGCAATTTTATAATTATAAACGTCAACAGAAAACCAAAGCATCTGAAATCCTGGAAGTGGGGCTTCGAGGGTAAGAAGGCCTCGTACACAGGACTCTACCCTCGTTCCTGGACAACTTACGAGGTCGAGGAGCTTGGTCTGAAGCTAACTTGCCGACAGGTTTCGCCGGTGATACCCCACGATTACAAGGATAGCTCGCTGCCTTGCGCCGTCTTCGTCTGGGATGTCGTCAACAATTCAAACAGGGATCTCAGGGTTGCGATTACGTTCACTTTTCAGAGCGGATGTGGCAGCAAGGATGACGCTCAGGGTATGCGATTATTTTAATCCAGGCTCTTAGAACAAATTTGAGCGACGTTTCATTATCTGCTGTTTCTTTCAATCAACCGTGAAATAACTCGTGCATCACTGCGATTTCGGGCAAATGAACCGAGACTTGATATCTCGAAGCAACAGCTGCTCGCGTCGAGTCGAAATTGATAACTCTCGCAGAGGCAACGTCTCTCACTACGCGAAGATAATCGTTTTTCGATCTAGCTAAATTTTAAATCTCACTTTCAATTGAATAAGCTCGAAAGTAGGCACAGTGCTATAGTCGAGCGAGAAATAGCTCTCGTGGAAACGAGCTTTTGATGCATAACAGCCGAGATATACGTTCATAAAATATACGCATAAAAAAAAACGCCTCGGGCTGGACTCTGATTTTCCAGGTGACAAATGGACGGAATTTTTCGAGCTCGATGAGAGTAGAGGTACGATGATACACCAGGAGTTTCGGGGTATGCCCTGCACATACGCGATAAGCTCGAGGACGCGGCTCGACGACGTTGGCGTGACTCGAATGATCGGCTTCGATCCCAGAGGAAACGGAGCTGTTCTCTGGCAGAGGCTGCAAAATGCCGGCAGATTCGATGAGAGCGCAGAGCCTAGGATATCCAGCAAGACCAGTGAGTTTAGAGCCAACTTTTTCCTCGTTGTTGTTGCTGTTATCAATTTTTGTTTTACCTTGTTTATGTGGTATTATACACTGTTTCATGTCCCGTAGCTTTAAAAAAATGAGCTTTTCACGGCTCGAAGGGCTGCGCAAGTTTACGTTATGTGGCAAAGATAAACATCGACGCGAGCACGTATACGATGCTAATTAGCATATTATACTCTCTCGTCGAGCGTAAAAAGCTTGAATTTTCGAGGAATAAATCAAGCATCTTAACTGATGGAGTGGCGAAAAAATCGGCTTTTTCGCGATTTTTTTAATGCATACTTAATACGGCGTTAGTCAGCGTATTAAGTTATTTCTGTATTAATTTACAGGAAAACCGATCGCCACAGCCGTCTGCGCCGACACTCTGGTAAAGGCTGGCTCGAGCGGACTCCTGGAATTCAGTTTAGCCTGGCACATGCCGAAGATCCAATTCTACCTCAAGAAAAGGGATCATCTCAGGTGACGACTCTTTTCGCAACGACGAAATCACATCTCGTTAAACAAAATCTTTTCTCGCACAGGTACTACACTCAGTTCTTCAGCGGTGAAAAGGCAGCACCAGAAATCTGTCGCTACTCGCTTTCTCAGTACGAGCGTTGGGAGGACGAGATCGAGCTCTGGCAGAAGCCTATCCTTGAGGATCCGGATCTACCCGACTGGTACAAGAGCGCGATTTTCAACGAGCTGTACTTTGTCAGCGACGGAGGTAGTCTCTGGCTCAGTACCGACGAGAACAACGAGCTTCAGCCGGATGATCCACGGTACGGTGCAACACGATACTCGCGTACATATACAGCTCCCCGAAAATAATGATTTTGCTGCTGATGCTGATGCTACTGCTGCTGCGGATTCGTTGCTCGGGGCGACTCGATGTTTATTCAACATCGAGCGAGCTGTTTTTCTTTATAAATTCTGGTTTACACAAGGCTTGCTCGCTTAATTGAATTTTTCAATTTATTTCGTCGAGAGGCGAATATTACACGAGAGCCGCGGTATTTCCCAGCGTCTATAAACACGACGCGTTATCAAGCGCTCGAGCTCCGTGTCGTCGACGGGTGCACAATGGCAGAGAGAGAGGTAGAGAGAGAGAGGACCTGCACGCAACAGCCCTCGACTCTGTATTTTAAGATTTCCGGCTCTCTGTGTGTATACGCTCGCAATTATCCGGGCGCAAAAAGCGACTTATCAGCAGCAGCAGCAGCGGCGGTGGTGGTATTATCCCCCGAAATTTCTCGCCGTAAAAGCAGCGTCTCGAGTAGAGAGCGCGTCTCATCGTGGCTTGTATTATGTGTATGTGTGTGTGTGTGTATGTGTGCGGCTATGTGTACACAGGAGAAGGTACGGGCGCTTCGCGTATCTCGAGGGCCACGAGTACCGCATGTACAACACGTACGACGTGCACTTCTACGCGGCGTTCGCTCTGGCACAGCTGTGGCCCAACCTGGAGGCCTGCATACAATACGAGTTTCGCGATAGCGTACACGCCGAGGACCAGCAGAGGCTACAGGGCCTTTACGATGGCAGCAAAAGGCATCGCAAAGTCAAGGGGAGCGTGCCCCACGATATTGGCGACCCCGGTGAGTTTATTACGCTGCATATATTTCTTCTCTTTTGCGTTGCGCGATGCCAGAGAGTTTTACGAGCTCGGCGTCTGTCCTCGTCGTTGTGTGTGTAATGTCGCTGCGAGCTTTGATTGGGCCCGTCGAGATATGATACATGTATGTATTTTTGCGCTTTATTCAGGTGAGGAGCCTTTCGACTTGATCAACGCCTATCCCATCCACGATGTGTCGCAGTGGCGGGACCTCAACTCTAAGTTCGTCCTCAGCTGTTACAGGATCTACTTCTTCAACAGGAACCTCGAGCAGCTGAGGGACTTTTGGTCGACCATCAAGGAGGTGAGTCCAATATCACGAGAATAATCTTCGGAGATTGTTCATATGTATAAAAATTTTCGTTTCTACAGGTACTGGAGCACAGTTTGACGTTCGACGAGGACAACGACGGTCTAATAGAGAACGGTGGCTTTCCCGACCAGACGTACGACTGCTGGGTGATGAGCGGGCCGAGGTATAAGCGCGATCCTCTTTTCTATTGCAAACGTCAATCACTCGGTTATACTATATATGCGTCTCGAGGCGCGAAATTCAAGTCACAGACCGCGCTGACAGTGCAGTTTGCATATAGATATTCTTGCAGTGCTCTTGAGCTCTATTGATATAGGTATACTTATAACGAAAGTCCGTCCCGAGGTCCCGAGGCGCGTTTATGTATATAGGTACAGAGATGCGGCGATAATGTCTCGTCGGCATTAATTTTATAACGAGCAGAGCGCGCACATAGCTCTCGACCCGTCTAATTCCCTTGATTCTCATTCAGTGCGTACTGCGGTGGTTTATGGATCGCCGCGCTTCACTGCGCCGTAAAAATGGCCGAACTTCTCGGGGAGAGCGAAGATGAGGCGAGGTACAAGGGGATACTTGATCGCGGCAAAGTTGCCTTTCAGGACAAACTCTGGAATGGTTGGTGTATTCACAATCTATTGTAATAATATGTTACGTTAGCAACAAGCTTTACACGTTCTGATTTTCCAGGAAAGTACTACAATTTCGACTGCGGCAAGGACGAGCGCAAACTGAGCATCATGAGCGACCAGCTCTGCGGTCACTGGCTCTTGAGAGCTTGCGGATTCGACTACGAGGTACGAAGTCTGATCTGATCAGCATTTGCAACGATTTTACGCAGATTACATATAATGCTCGACCTTTCAGGTTTTCCCGCAAGATCGGGTGAGATCTTCCCTGGAAACGGTTTTTCAGAACAACGTGATGAAGTACAAAAACGGCCAGCAGGGTGCCGTCAATGGCTTCTCACCGACAGGCTCCATAGACTACTCGTGCATACAGAGCGAGGAGATGTGGACTGGGGTAGCTTACGGCCTGGCTGCTCTTCTGATACACGAGGTAAATCGTTCCTCCTTTCGAAAAACCGATAATATCACTTATACCCTCCTCTCGGCCACACTGAATTATCGACGTGCGATATTTTTCAAAAGGGATGAAAAGTCCCGTTCACGCGAACGTTTCTCGGGAACCAGATGTTGGCCACATTTTTACCTAAAGAATTGAGAACGGATACGCGGAGAGCGAAGGAGTGCCGGTAAGCGTCTGGGGACAGAGTATAGCTTTTGCTATGCCCCGGAGAGAGCCGGGGCTTTGGCGACATACATTTTCAAAGTTTATAGCGCGCACGAGAGCGTGTACGTGTAATACGAAAAATGCGATTATGAATGGCGCCAAAGGGCTTTGAATTATGTGGCGCATCCGCTCGAAATCGGCTACTATTAATCTCTCGGCGGAATCGATATATGCGCCCAGCGAATTTTCCAATTTAAACTAAAAAAAAGGTGCTATACGCGATTTGCCAGTGGATCGCGCGACAAATCTCTTGAATTATGGCTCGTGCATTCGAAATCATCGGAAAAAATCAAACGATAAATCGTCCTGCGATTAAGGCCGAGTCACTTTGTATCGGCTAATCGTACCGCAGGAGGGCAGTTTAATTCAGCCTTTGACGGCGTACGTAGGTGTACGCGTAATTTCGGACAAGCTTACAAAAGGCGACTATTGGCTGGCTGCTTTCAGGGAATGATCGAGGAAGCGTTCCGCACTGCTGAGGGCGTGTACAGAACGGTCTACGAGAAAATTGGAATGGGCTTCGAGACGCCTGAGGCTTTGTTCGAGCACAAGGTGTACCGAGCCATTGGATACATGCGCCCGCTTTCGATCTGGGCGATGCAACATGCCTGGACCATGAGGAAAGCTTTAGATCCGGTAGTGGATGCTAATGACGGAATGACGGAGATCAATCTGACTCTCAGTTCGTAGTGGATTTCCGGAGGTAGGGCCACTGACTGAATCCACGAATGCGTCGTTTTGAAGCTGCAAGATAAATGCCTAATGAGCAGATTTTGTTTTTATATGTGATGACGTTCACACTTTTTTTAGAATAGCCTACTTTTGTCATCTCGAGTCAACGCGTTTGTGTTGCACACCTGACATAATTTTATTCTTATATGCATCCGCATACTGCGATGAGAATCGCACGTGAAAACGCCCAAAGATTGAATTTTGTAAGCCTGCCTATATAAATATTACGTATACAGCAGCTGCGGGCACAAGAGCTATTCTTGCGTGCATATATTTTAATATAGCGAGCATTGATGTATACTATCGCACAATTTTGTTACCTCGTTCAAAGACTAGTCCAGAAGTGCTCTTCACGTTTTTCACTATAATGTATTCCGTTTCTACTTCACATTTTCCGATATAAAAAGCTTTGTACATCATCAGTCACCTCTTGATCATAGTGTATATGAATAAACGATTTCTAAACTTCACGACTCTCGAGCTTCTCCTTTTAAAATCCCGTCGCGTTGCAACGCATACGTAATAGCAATCGAAACAGCGTAATGTTACAGGCGGTGCGTGCGCACTTTGTGACTTGTAATCGCGTAAAATTCCCCGGTGCATTCTTCCGGGCGAGAAACGTGCGGCGATGAAAATCGCTTTTAAATTGCGCGCATCTGCGAGAGAGCGCCGCCGTCGCGCGTGAATTAAGGTATATACTATATACGGCTGTTGCTGTGCTATACGGCAACCGAGAGAGAGAGAGAGAGAGAGAGAGAGAGAGAGAGGCGTTTTTTATGCTCGATCGCTCGGGCTCGATCGTGGCCAACAATAATTCACGCTTTACGCGTAGCTACGCAAATCGAGCTTCGGGTGATTTATTTCATTCAACGTCATTTTCCTGTCAATAATCATCGCGGCGCGCCCGGCTTTCCTCTCTTCCATCCATTTTCTCCTTTACGCTTGCATAAGTGCCAGGCTGTGTATGGGTGTATATATTTTCACGTTTATACGGCCCTATACTGCCGGCGAGCCTATATTTGATTAATAGTTGAATCGCTCGCTGGGCTGAGCTTTTCAATAAAATATCGTTTTACTTGACTTCCTTCCTCGAGCCGAGAATATGCGCTTCACTGAATTATATATCGACGTTTTGGTTTGGCTTTTTCTATTTCAAAACCTACCTATATGAAAGCATATAGAGACGTCATATGTGCGGATTGAAAAAGATTCGCTTTAAAAATAGTGCAAAAGTTCAAAATTCCAGATGGTAACAGCTAGACATACGATTTATATTGTTTGTTCTCATCATTCAAAAAATACATTCGAATATCGATTTGATTGGCAAAAACAATAATAAATATCCTCGCAAAGCGTTGCAGACGGAAAAACAATGCTATAATTACTTTTTCGTGCAGCGTATATATAGCCTTCAGTTAGCTTACAGCAAAATGACGATTTTCAATATAGCAAGTCGTATATATGCAGTATATGTGAGCCCGAGCACTGCTACGTTACAAATGTAATTAAAATCTCTCCCGATACGAGAAATCCAAGCGAATCACGAATGTGCACGCAGTGCGTTAAAAATCGATGTTCAGTTTGCTTGATTTTTCCGATTTTCCGACACACGCGCGCACGTAATGATATTTCGCGTGAATTCACCTGCGCACTCGCGTATAATTCAATGGCTGCATTGCCATTATTCATTCGCTACGCGCGCGAGAGTCGCGTATTATGATTCATTACATTTTTCATCCGACCGGAATAATGTAATACACGAAAAGCGCAGGTGAGAGAGTGTGTTTAAATTTTCACGTATACAATTGTAATAATAATGTCGAATGAGAGCAGATATACAAGCTAGTTTTTCGTTCGAACATTTGTACGAGAGATTTTGCGTCGAGTCTGAGAAAGAGTGTAAAAAAAGTGCCGGACACAGCGCGAAAAGTCGGATCTTTAAAAGGCACGTTTACGATGCGGGACACGATGGCGGCGTATAGCCGATCGTAAAATTCTAGATCGCTCATGTAGGAGCTATCGAACGGCGACGAGAGTCTGCTTACCCCTACGGTTATCGCGATTTTATTCTCATTCTTTAATAACCCGCTGAATCTTACATTTTATTTTATGGATCGACCTATGTATTATACATATACATGGCTTTTACGGCCGCTTGTCAAAGATTTGCCCTCGCGAAAATTTCAAACTGCTGCGTAACGTATATATGTGGGAGAGAGAAAAATACAAATGACGAATCGACTCGCTCTATTTTGTGAAAAAAAAGCCGACGTCTGGTTGGATGAGCGCAGAAGTATATATAGATCCGGAGTAGCAGAGACCGGCTGGTCTGCGGAATTTTTCCAAGCGTATATTTTACGGTCCAACTTCGACGCGCAATGACCAATAATTTCTGGCGCCGGCGCTTCGGAAGGAAGAGCATTTCTCGGCCCTTTCGTCGTAGATATCAGTCGATTTACTCGACTCCTTTTAGCGCGCTCGTCTGACCAATTTCAGTGTTATCCACTTACTTAGATCGAAGACGTCGTATTTTGTTTGCGCGTGCGCTTACCTCTTGCCAAAAAAATTCGGGAGGAGATTTTCCTTCGGGTTTGCATACGTTATAATATTTAAGCTGACTGGAAGAGTGGCTAGCTGCATTTGAATAATTTCTGTATACGTCAGCCAGCGCGCTCGCAGCTGTCATTCGTTGGCGGTGATTTTCAATTTGATTATTCAGGATTAGAAAAGCGCAGGTTTTTACATTTATTCGGAGGTCTGCTTTCGTATTCTGACGTTTCTGCGTGTTTTTCCGCTCGAAAACCCGATGACAAAATGCTGTCGAACATAAGGTGAAAAATTGATTGGTCAATATATGTAGCAGAAGTAATAACTTATTCATTATTAATATTTTACATTGATTTTGGTTTGCATTTGTTAGTATTTTCTTTAATATTTAAAAAGCTGTTCCAATTCCCTGCGGTGGATGTTCTTTCCAATTGGTTAAATTTTGAGGAAATTTTTAACGGTGTATATACCTTTAACGAACCAACCCTCGACGCACAGTTTTTATGACCGAATTTAATAAAACGCACGATCGACCGAAAAGTGGATTTTTTCCTATACTGTTAATCAAACATCGTGCATAATTAACGAACGATACGATGAGATATAACGATATAGATGAGGATGGCTGTGTATTTTTCACTATATAGTTTCTGTTTCAGGTTTCTAATAATGCCTCGACTCTACTATGTATATAATTTCGAAAGCTTTCAATTATTCGCTCGCTCAGCTTAATTTAGGTGCAAAATAAAGCCCCATCAATTTCATACAATAAACTTGTCCATTTCATAGAATCCATCGCATCGAACACACACACACACCAATATATATATATACACACAATAGCAACTCCAGTTTGCCGATATCGTCGCGCTGACAATTTTATACCTCGGCCTCATAAAGCCGAGCAGAATAACTGACCCCTGAAATAGAGAGACACGACGACGATGAGGCGTATCTAAGTCCAGCCTTCAGCTTTACGTATATATGAAGTCACGCTAGTGGATAGTGGCGTATAGGACAGGGGCCAAGCCTCCGGTTATTGGAAATCGTGCGACGACTGCAGGTATCGACGAGAAGAGGGCTGTGAAATTTTTCAGGGCACGCCGCGAATATATATATCGCGCTCAGAAGCAAAAGCACACAGAGAGAAGCGCCGTTTCGTTATATTCTTCGAGCATTTTTTGTTGCAGCACGTACTTAATAATAATAAAAGAAACGAAAATCGATTCGACAATTATAATACACTCGGTGCCGAGTATTATAAATCAAGCGGTTTGTCGCCGGTACATTAACCCGCGGGCTGAACTTTTATCAGCGCTCTTCTCATCGAGGCCATTTTTGTGCTCATCAGTTCGGACGTTCCCCCAGTACTCGCGCATAGAATAGAATTTTCGCATACGCTCCATTAAACCCATTCGCGAGTCGGCGCGTACTTTTCAGCCGAGGCGCCAGTGATTGATTCGGATTTTTTTTTCCTGACAGACTTTTCTTCCACTGCTATGGGACAATAGATAGATAAAAGAGCTCAATGGCATCTCAGTAGAGACGCTTATATACGAGCACAAAAGGGATATCAGAGTAGACGAGTTTGGAAAGTGAATTAATCGACATAGAGGGCAAATATTTTCGCGCTGAGTTTACACCGGTTTCGATGACAGTATTCAGCGAGAGAGGCTGACACGTTGAAATTCGAGAAAGACAGCATTACCGAGTTACAACCGGGTTGCGTCGACGGCTGCATCTTCGGAGGCGCGGACGAGGCATTAGCACATCTCTCTGTGGAGTGTGTATATATATATACACACGCCTCTGGCCGAACGAGCTTTGAGTGACAAATCGCATTTACGCAGACTGTCGCAGCTAAGGCGATAATGCTTGGTATCCGTTACGCTACCAGCTGCAGGCTATACGGTCGTGCGTATATATATACACACAGGACGCAATTTACTCGTGCGGTTCGCTGTCGCGCAGCGCCTGAACTATACCGCCGTACTCTCACCGCTGCTATTTGTAGATGTATAACGCAGCCGCAAGTATTATATATAGGTTTTTTTTTTCGAAACAACGCCGTGGATTAATCAAGAACTCTCTCAGTCCTGCGAGACTCAGCCTTAAAAAGGCCTTAGACACGCTCGCGGAAGTGTGATTCGCATTCGCGCCCTTGCCGTCGAGAGAGTTAATGCCGGAGCGCAGTATATAGTATAGCGTTCGTCAGAGACTAGTCCTGATTGAGATTTCCCCGACTTATTCCGTCTGTTCTGGGAATTAAACAGACTCTCACTACTTCCTTGCTCTCAGCTGCGCAGCTCCGAGAGAGGACGTGATTCGCATTTCTCCTTTTACACGCCATCAAGGCGCTTTCCAGTTCGAACTTTTTGGTTTTCCACGCGCAGAGGGCGCAATAACGAGCGCATAAAGGATTCTCAGGAGCGCGCGCCGCTCGCCGCTATATAATACTCTTGCTCTGCTAAAGGAGCTACTGCTCGCGACGACTGCTTTATTACGCGACGTGTGCGCAGTAGTTTTAATAGCTGGAATTCTTGAGAGAAACGCGAGAAAGGATTATACGCTCTTCTCGCTATTCAATTTCCGAGCTGGATGGAATCTCAATCAGAAGGGTATATACTCTGATGGGAGAGGGAAGATTGCATTTTATTCAAAAAATATACATCGGTTATTTTTGTATACAAACATATCTAGTTCTGGCGGTCGGTGATCTTGAACTGTAGGGGCGTCCCAACGATATTAATGTAGCGGTTTTGCACAACGAGGGGCCCATGGTTCCAGTCCAGCTCGAACTGCCGGATGATCCTGGCGACGAGGGTTTCCATTTCGAGCTCAGCGAATCTCCTACCTATACACGTACGGGGTCCGAAACCGAAAGGCATGAAGGCAAAGGGGTGAGCTTCTTTGGCTGACTCTATCTCCTTGCTACCCTTGATCCATCTCTCGGGGATGAAGTCGTCCGCTCGAGGGAACTGCTCCTCATCCTGGCTCAGGAGGTTGTGACACGCTATCACGTCCATCTGCAAGGATTTGTGTCAGTCCGCGGATTTTATTTTCCGCTGAGCGCTTTTTTTTTTACCGCCGTTGTGTACACATACGAGAGAGAGAGAGAGAGAGAGAGAGAGAGAGGGGGAAATTCGGCTTTCCGTCCGGAGGTTTGTTAAGCCAACAACAATTGGGAACGCGACGCTTTTTTTCTATATAACTCTCGATGCTAGCGTGCGCTTTTTTTGCTTTCTAATTGAGCCTGCGCGCGTGGTATCGAAAAAGTGATTGGGTTTCGAAAAGGAAGCGAAAACTATTTCTCTCGGAAATCTGATTTTGTTATTTCGCGTGTAGCCTCTTGTGAAAAACGAACGCAGCTGCGCTATTCACGTGAGAGGATATGGACGCTCGTAGCTGCGAGGTAGTGTGGATTTGAAAGTTCAAAATTTTGAAAAAACGCAAACCCGTTTTACCTATGTAGTATATTGACGTTTACGTAGAGGCGTATAAAGTTTTGAATAAAAATCGTAAATTGACATAAGGAGCTCATCAGGCTTTTTCAGTTTCATACAAAGATGGTTTTTTCTTTGAATTAAAACTGCAAATGGCGCGCAAGCTCACAAAAAAAAAAAAAAAACAAACTCGAGCAGCTCTATTATAAGCGTCGCCGTGTACTTGAACGCACAGCAGCAGTATATATGCAGAAGTATAGATATATGTAGGTCAAATTACCCCCTTTGGAATTCTGTAACCAGCCAGAACGACGTCCTTATTCATGGTTCTTAAGTTCCCCAGGGCGATGGGAGATATTCTCAGAGTTTCCTTAATGCAGGCTTTCAGGTAGGGGATCTCGTTCATGGTATTGTAAGTGAACGGCGAGTCGACTCGAGGCAATGCAGCGTCTACCTCGGCCCTCAATTTTTCCTGTACCCTCGGATGCGTGGCTATCATGTACAGCGTCTTTCCAACCGAGTTCGCCGTCTGAGGAACAATGCCAAACAGAAATGTATAAGAAGAAGGAGATCTTTTATTTCTTTTCTCTGCAGGCTGCATGCGTTTCTTTTTTATTTTATTCTTTCGTCCTGCTGCTATTACCTGCGCTTTATATATTATAATATTCTGTGCAAACTCGCTGGTCAATAATAGAAGATAGTAGTAATAATACAAACCGTATCGATGCCTGCGATTAGCATATCCTGAGCCATTGTCCTGGCTGTCCTTTCATCGAAAGCTAATAATCTCTCGAGCATACTTCTCTCCTGATTGTCCGAGTCTGGCTTATTTTTCACTCGCTCCATCGCGTTCGCTATGTGCTTGTTTCCGATCCTAAGAAATTCATAAATAATTCATAATCTATATACAATAAGCGCATGGCCTCGATGCATTATTTCAATAATAAAATACTTACTCGGTAAGAGTATCCATGGCCCGGAAAAATCGCTTGAGTTTACTCGTGTTGTAGTACTTCCAGAGCGACGGTTGAAGTTCTAGCTGGAATAGCAGCTCGAACATCTCGTGGACGGCGTTGATCATGCGCTGTGGTTCCGAGTCTGCTGCGAGATTCGCCTCGAGGCAGCCGAACCTGTGGTCCAGCGCGATAAGACAGATGGCTGCGTGGATCGAAATTCCCGGGTATGAGCGATGAGGAAAATGTCGCGAAAAATTTCGGAGGATACTTACACTCGAGCGACCATTTGTTGAGTTCGTTGTTGAAGCTGGGAGGTAGCTCGTTGGTTAGAGGGTCTCTGAGTTGGCGCATTTTGGATATGAAGTCACTGGTGACCTGATCAATCTGCGCGACATGGTGACCGACGGTACGCGGCTGCATCATCGGCTGGTTCACCCTCGAGCGAAACTGATGCCATTGTTCTCCCTGACTGTGCGGATTAATAATAGTAATTTGAAAATCAGACATTGTTTTTTTTTTTTTAAATTTGGTCTCATCTCGATATTAATAACGCTGCATCGGGAAAAGAAGCAAGTTTCATTTTTCTATATTACGGTTTCCAATTTCCAATACAATCGCGCAAGCATTTTCACAATTCCGTGCACGGGTGGCGAGAGAACAAATAGTAGTTTATCGTAGAGCGCGGATTTAAGGCGGAAAAAAGAGCCGGCGCAGAGACTAACAAAAAGCTTTGCGCAAATGCAAATAAATCCCCCGCGCGTAGCGCAGTCCTTTTCTTTTTCACTGTCCGCTTGCGCTCTCGTCCATTAGAAAACAATGAAGAAAAAGGAGGAGAAGCGGAAAAATTCCAATATCGAACCAAATCTCGGAATTGCGATATTATAGTCGAGACACACGCGATTTCTCAATACGCAAAGCGTTCGCTATACTTCGATTGTACCTCTTTTTTGATACATAATCTTCAGCGGTGAATCTTCAAGACCGAATCGTATCAAGTGCCAAATAATTAAATTAATCTTATCAGCAGCTGTGAGGTATGTTGGCAATAAATTGCGAGCAGTTTTTCGCGAGAGATAAATGATTAATCCGTAAGAAGGTCAATGTTTATCGGATAACAATAGCGCTCGTTTCGCCGGAATATCATACAATGGCTTTCGTGATGCATAAACACGTCATAAAGAACAGAGAGCAGTATAGTAGTCCAGGCGGTAGAGCAGTAAAAGTAGGGTTAATGGATGTTGTTTGATAACGCAAATTTTTTTTCGCAGAAAGTTGCCAAATATTGTGTATAGCAATAATCTATGTTTGCATCCTCCGAAAAACGCTTGCTTCACGCTGTATAACAACAAATGTGCCAAAATCGCGAAAATTGGCCCATTTTTCGATACATTTGTGTCTGTAACTTTGAAACAAAGCCTTAAATAAAAAAAATTTACTCTTTCTTTTTTGTTTATTTGACGATTTCCTATAAGGATATAAGAATCGCGAATCGAAAAAGTTTAATTTTCCATTAGTTATATGCGAAAATTAGTAAAAAATCATGCGTAAACTTTGAGAAATGTTTTCGGTAAATAAAAATTGATAAGTATTTATCAAATTTTCAGAAAAGATAGTTCAACATATGACAATTACGTATTGTTAATTAACAAAATCTAAAAAAGTGGATCGCGCGTATCTCGTTTAAATAACGGTGAAATAAGAGCACGCAATTATCACAGTTACTTAGTCTCATAGAAAACAGTAAGCAATTATAAAAATACCCATTTTTATGCTTTAAAAATTTTTTTACAGGTTTTTAAAATTTCGGCAAATTCTTTCCATTATAAATAATTTCTCGTTTACAGCATCGCTTCGATGGAATTTAAAAATTATGTCAGATCTAAATACTGCTTTGCAAGCACTTTCATTTTAGCCCAAAATGACGAAATTTGACCGTGTAGATTCGGAGATAGAGGCTTACAAAGTTAATAATCATTTATGGCTTACTTCATCGTTAAATCGAAATTTAAAAAATATACGCTTATAGCTTTCGAAATTAATATTAATTAGTATTTCGAATTAATAAATTCGAAATACTTTCTATATCCGTCTTGTGCATTTTCGACAGATGAAAGCCTAAATCGATAAAAATACCGTAATCACAGGAATTCGTCGGTCGAGCTGCGTGGGAGCAGGAGTGGGGATGGCGGAGAGCAGCTGTGCTCTCCCGCGGCTCGGGTGTTTTAAAATGCGAATGCGTGGCAAAACATGAGTTATCTCGGCAACGGAACCACTTATCGAGACGATTTGTTTTTTAATTCGATGTAGCGAAATGAGAGGAATCAGAATATGCCATCAAAAAACAATATTACAAAGAAATTTTGCACGATTTTCAAGATCAAAAAAGTATGCTATTTTGATTTGCATTAAAAAAATAGTTGTATGATTGAAAAATTATTTTGTTGCTCAATGTTCATCAAATCATGCAACTTTCGATTTAACGATTAAGTAAGCTATAAATGATTATTAACTTTGTAAGCCTCTATCTCCGAATCTACACGGTCAAATTTCGTCATTTTGGGCTAAAATGAAAGTGCTTGCAAAGCAGTATTTAGATCTGACATAATTTTTAAATTCCATCGAACCGATGCTGTAAACGAGAAATTATTTATAATGGAAAGAATTTGCCGAAATTTTAAAAACCTGTAAAAAAATGTTTAAAGCATAAAAATGGGTATTTTTATAATTGCTTACTGTTTGTTATGACACTAAGTAACTGTGATAATTGCGTGCTCTTATTTCACCGTTATTTAAACGAGATACGCGCGATCAACTTTTTTAGATTTTGTTAATTAACAATTCTGACACTGAAAAACTACGCGGTCGATAGTTACAAAAATTGTTATACGTAATTGCCATATGTTGAACTATTTTTTCTGAAAATTTGATAAATATTTATCAATGTTTATTTACCGAAAACATTTCTCAAAGTTTACGCATGATTTTTTACTAATTTTCGCATATAACTAATGGCAAATTAAACTTTTTCGATTCGCGATTCTTATACCCTTATAGGAAATCGTCAAATAAACAAAAGAGAAAGAGTAAATTTTTTTGATTTAAGGCTTTGTTTCAAAGTTACAGACACAAATGTATCGAAAAATGGGCCAATTTTCGCGATTTTGGCACATTTGTTGTTATACAGCGTGAAGCAAGCGTTTTTCGGAGGATGCAAACATAGATTATTGCTCTTCACAATATTTGGCAACTTCCTGCGAAAAAAAAATTTGCTTTATCAAACAACATCCATTTCGATTGCTCTACCGCCTGGACTATAGAGACTTACCTTACGGTTAAGCCGAGATCACGGCGATCCGTGTTGCGCGTGCAGTAGTGATGTAGGCACTCGATAGAAATTCGGGAAGGCCAGGCGCCCTCAAGGCGATACATTTTCTCGCATAGCTCGACGTCGAAGAGAAAGACACAGGGTCGTCGATTCGGCAGACCTTCCAATCGCACGATCCTTCCGTACTCGGCCCGTAACCGGCGCAACAGCTGATCGGACGATCGCAAGTCACCGTACTCACCTGCATGTCCATAATATGTACAAGAGATTGTATCGTTTGTTTTGCTCAGCGAGATGATTGGAGAGTTATATATAGATCGGCGCGAAATTGAATCCTTACCGATCTTTGGGAGAAACTTGACGAGGTTCCCGAAAAGCGGTACCGGTCTCGGCCCGGGTATCTCCTCGTACGGCCTAGCGTAGTCCCACTCGCTGCTGTTTGCACCCTCGAAGTTGGAGTCCTTGATCGGATAGGCAGCGACGCTCCGTAGCCTTTTCGGTAGAACCCGATTATTCGGTAGTTTACCGAGACTTTGGAGAATCGATCTTCCGCACATCATCTTACACAGTTTTATAACAAACGTCTGTGAATTTGCAATTAGCAGAAAAATGAACGACGACCATGCGGGACTATCGGAAAGCAAGAACTGGTCTCACCTGGTCCGCTTTGAATCCGGGTCGAGCGTCGACCTATTTTTGCGTATATATCAGTCGCACATGCGCACTAGCTGTTCCGTACCAAGAGTAGACTGTGTACGATATGGACGCGGGTCAACTTTGAATCTTCCCGCGTTCGAACTCTCGGTGCAGTGGAACTCGTTGGCTCACGGCGGATAACTGATGCTGTAGAGAAACGGCGACGTTGTGCACTCACTGCGCGTGAGCTCCGGGCTTCCGGAAAGGCCGCAGTGTCGGGGGGTTAGAATCATATTTGCAGCTGGATCATTATTGCCATTATCATTGCGCTCAGTATGTGTGCACTCAGCCAATCTGTAAGATATGTATATATTCGCTTGTTTGCGTATAGATAGCGAGGAGTTCGCTAAAAGAAAGTTCAAAATTTTTAAAAGCGTTGCAAAAATTTTGGAAAATTCTCATATACCGCTGGAGAACATTATGCACTCTCGGGCGATAAAGTTTCTCATAAACTTAAACTTAAAAGCAATAGGTCACGTATAGGCGTGTATCATCCGCAAAAAAATAAAGAATTTCCTCTGCATCGAGAAATCAAAAGAATACGTATTAATAATAAGCGGCGAGAAAAATGTGCGAACAAGAAAAGGTGCGATATTTTGAAATTCCCGCGCAAGGGCAAAAGGAAAGAGCGACCTTTCACCGGAAATTGCGCACAAGAAGATCATGCAAAATTGATATCCACGCGCGCGCGCGCGCGAGCAACGCATCGCGAATATTACCGCTGATAAATCATCTCCCGCGGGGCCGCTTCTCTTTCTCTCTGTCTTCTCTCGTCTTTTACCTTTTTTCCGCGCGCTACTAGCTCGTTCGTCGCTGCTTCTTCTTTTTTTTTTCAGCCTCTCATTCTCGCGCCGTCCAATAAATACAAAAGGCGTTTCAAAATTACATTTTTGACTCGCGAGAGTTTTATCGCTTAAATGCAGATCTTCGATCTATATCTACTTCTTTGTCCAATCTTTTGCTTACGAAGAGAAAACTCTTATATCGATCGCGCGCCTAACACTCGAAACACTTTGTACTAGAATATATATGATCTTGACATAAGAGAGCATAAGCAGAGCAAAGCTACGCAGGTGTACGCTCGCGAATTGTTAACTCATTCACGAGGTATGCGGCACTGACGCTATAGATTCGAGAGGCGCGTATAAGTCACGCGTGATTTCTCAGTTCCAAGCGCATGACGGCTTTGCGGGTCGTTACTCACGTCGCAGCCTTGTCGTACCATTTTTTTCTCTGCCCCGTCGTCGCGCGCGAGTCTCTCGTGCAGTGACGATTTTTCGTTGTTTCGAGCTCATTTTTTTTTCCTAGCGCACTACTACACACACGATGTATAGTGAAAAATCGAGTCATGAAAGGTCGCTGCTTGCGATTATATATTGGAAAGGCCGTCGGTATGTACATTTACTTAACGATCTCGTTAGCCGCTCCTCGACAGTTGTTGTTTGTATGCACACAAAGCGGCGCGCGACTCGCGGGAAAACAAAGAAGAGACGGCGTGAAAAACACAAGATCTATACAGCGTGAGGGCCTCTGCATGTGTTTTGCGCATAATGATGAGAGAGAAAATTAGAGGGAGGAAGGGTGGTGCGTACTTATACATGGAGGAAGCGGAGATCATAGTACGAGGGTGAAAATACAAATTCTGTGCATATTAGTGGAGGTTCGAGTTTCGTTGATGAAGGTGCGAAGGCAATTAGGCGTTGTATGGTAAAGTCTGCCAAGAATAGTATACGTGCATGCGTACCTATATTGTAGTACACGTAAACAGTATCGTTGTTTGGCTTCACTAAGTTTCAAAAAATTCGAGTTTTAGATCGAAAATCAAATTATTCATTCGCCTCTATCGAGTTGCATATTTTCCTTTAAACACATAATGCATCGCTCTGACGTGACTGTCCACAGATAATCGATTTATTCAATATCCAAACAAAAGATCTTCCCTACAGTCGTCAGTATTGACAGATCAAATTCGATTACATCAGAGTTACGTAGAGTCGAGAGGTCGAGTCGGAATAAAAGTCAAATTAAAATCAACCGAGAGCGAAACAACGAAAGAGAGAGAGAGAGAGAGAGAGAGAGAGAGAGAGAGAGAGAGAGAGAGAGAGAGAGAGAGAGAGGAGTTGTTAAATTTATAGAGTAGCTCTCGAGCGACAGAGCAAAAAGAAAAACAAGCCGGATTATATACGCGCGGAAGAAAGTAACAGCACAGCGACGAGAGTATAGGGAGATGGACGGACGGAAGGAGAAAGTGAGATAGGAACACGTATATAATTGCGAGAAAAATAGAGGAGTGCAAGTTGCATATATAGAGAGAGGGAGAGAAGTTGAACACTATAAGCTGCAGCAGGCTTTAAGCGGAACCGCGCGGATGAATATAAATGTCACGCAGCGGTTTAGTTATGTCTGGTGGCGCAGCAGATTTTTTCTGCTTCTCTGCGGCCGAGAGAGAGAAAGAGCTCGACCGCGAGGCAGAAGGTCAGCGCCAACTTAAAGAGGGGAATCCTCGCGTATAATACAAGTGCTGCGAACCGGCTGACAATGCTTTAATCACGACGATGCCGCTGCAGTTTCCGCTCTCTTGTTCTCTCGTTTCCCAGCTCGTACACATCGCCCGGTTTTTATCATAAAACTACTACGCCGCCGCGTTATTTGACGAACGGCTGCGCTTGCGATCCTGAAATGTAAAAGTATAGCAATAACTTTGATCGCGAAACGGTTCGTTTGAAAAAACGCGCGCGTAATTAGTTCCAGATAGAGCTTCCTTGAAAAATGTAAGCTTGGGGTGCATCAGCAACGTCGAAGAAGAAAAATTTAGGTAAGCCTCGCACGCGAGCGTAAAGACGAGAAGGTGAAAGCTCGCGATCTCAGAGCTTGGCACGTCGCCAAGTGGACGTTGAGCTCGATCCGCAGAGAAAGGAGAAAGGAGGGAGGGAGGGGGTGTACACTGATACCAATCAATAGGACGGTCAATCAATGCGCCATTCAAGCGGCCTGCGCGCGGATATCCGGCCACGGATGGGACGTTAAGTGTTCCCGTGCAGCCATTGCACGCGAGAGATTGTGCTTGCAGACGTATACCTATACATATAGATCTAACACAGAGCTGTAGCAGCAGCAGAAGCAGCATCGTCGGCCCAAAGCCAAAATCGATCCTCGTCTCTCTCGTGATGCCACTGCTAGCCCGCGCCCGTTTGTCGAAAAGCTCTCGCTCTTTTCCTCTCTACGGCTTCTTGGTTTCGCGCCACTTGCACCTATAGCTAATGGTATATCAGTGAGGTGTACGAGCTCACGTCTTGCGGGACACGACGTTTTACTTGAGGGAAACGAGAGTTGACTCTTTGCTCATTCCTTAGTACAGTTAAATCGTTAAACTTTTTATTCATTGACTCATGATTTTCGTCTTGGATTTTTACCAGAGCCATATCAATTTTTCAAATACAATAACGCCGAGTGAACTTTTGCTTCTGAAAGCTCTCACTCTCTCAGAATACTACATATATACTCGGCGTATATGCACTTTTGCCCTTTTGCGGGCTTTCTTTCTCTGTACAGACATATCGCGCGCGTACCTTGTTCTCTTCAGAGTCTGCACTTTGGAGAAGTTGTCCGCTCGAGCGCGAACGTTTTCGCGTGTTCCGAGAGCATCTCTCTCGCGTGACTTTTAGCGCAAGCGTCAGAATCGATGGAGTTTTCGAAGGGAGAAAAAGAGAAAGAGAAAGAGAGAAAGAGAGAAATAAACGACGTCGAGACGCTGCAGGCAAAAGGTCGCTCTCTCTCTCTCTCTACGTCGATATAGACGCGCCAAGAGATCGATTTACGACGGCGAGATGCAGCTACAGGTTCACGTAAGTTGATTTCGAGAAAAAGGTAGGTATACTATATATATGTGTATGTATGTCATTCTCAATAAGTATATGACCCTCTTTCCCAACTGTAATTTTTGTATCGAAATAACACACAGCCAGTGTGCTTTCTCTGTAGCGAAGGAGTGTATGTTACACGTCTCGACTTTCGTCCACCAAATATGCGAAAAAAGCGGAGAATCTGAAACTAGATGTGCAGAGCCAAAAGATGGGACAAACAGAGATCATGATTATACGGTATACAGAGATGAAAAAGCACCAAATCCGTGCGCTGTGAAAAAAATTTCCGCGCTCTTTCAAAAAATCACAACGATGAAGCAAAAACATCAGCAGCAGCGGCTGCTCTTTTAGAAATCGAAAAGGTGTATACAGGTATAATATGTACAGGAGAGCGCAGTGCAGAGAGCCGTAAAACGAAAGTACCAAGAGCGAGAGCTATATACGTACACAGCGTGCTGCACTAAAAGCAAGAAAAGGGGAAAATCCGACAGAGACGGGCGTTTATTGTATTTTCTCGTTTGGCGAACTACGCCAGTAGCGTAGAATCAATATACCCAGGAAGCGCAGAGGAGTATATATATAGAGAGAGATCTCGCGCGCTGCAAGAGAGAACAACGTGACAAGATTCCACGCCGCGATAATGGCCCACCTCTCGATCTTCCGTTATACGTACTTATCCCCAGCTCTGTAGATACTGTAGTCTTCGAAAATCTACATCCAGAGAAGTTCGACTTTTAAAGCCAAAGCTATAGCTGCAGTTTTACCCTATCTTGTAACTGGCTAAGGGGATTTTTCCTCGATGTATATAAGGCCGTATCAGCCTCGCGTAGCTTCTCAATTGCTGACGGATGGATTTATTGTAAATACAATATGTATACCATATCTCGTTTATAGGGAAAACGTGGCTTGTTACAGGCAGCGATTCGCAAGGAAAATTAGCGCAATAACGTAACGCGGCTTGTATAAATTGAGACACTCCTGTCTCCCAAGTGAGAGAGAGAGAGATAGAAGCCGTAAGATTTCGTGCAAGGTCAATTACGTGAACCGTCACATCCTCTGCTTATAGAGTGTGTGTGTGTGTGTATGTGTGTAGAGTGCGGCCAAACACTAGACGTGTAGGAGCGTTACAAGAGGCATTTCAACTCTGCTCTTTCTCTTATTGCGCCGGCGGAGCACATAGTCTATTTCTCGGATGTGCGCGCGGGCCTATTCAATGCAAATCAACATCGAGAGCGTCCTTACGCCGCTATGCTATACGCGCCTCGATTCTTTTATGTCTCTTAGCTCGCTTTCGAGGCTATACTGCGCGCAGCTGTTCCGTCGCTTATTTTTACCGATCGCCTTATTGGTGCTGCGCTGCATCACGTCGAGATATACTTTAAAATTTCGTATATTTTATGTATATTTATACCTGAAAAGTGAAAATTATTATCTGATTAATGCGCGTTCTAGAATTTCTCTGCTGTTTTACGAAAGCGGGCGAAATTAAAATTCACGTGCGAATTCAATTGTGAGTATATTATACGCTCCGAATATAAGTGATGAGATAACGAGTACGTAAACAGCTCGCGTAATTTCGTTGAGCAAGTCATCAGTGTGTTTTGTAATTTTCAGTCTACATCCCTTCGGATCAAAATCCCTCAAAGGAGACCCGTCAAGCACCACTTGGCCCTATAGAAATCTTCGCTAAACGTCAGTTCTCGGAGAACACAGTCACTCCTTTGTTTGGGCAATAAGGTATACACGTGGTATACTGGCCGGAAGACTCGTCCGCGTTGCGCAATCGCACATCTCGGTGGAATCTAGCTCGAGATCGTCAGTATAGAGCTCTCCTCGCTTTATTCGTCATTGCGAAATTCGATTATAACAGCGGCTCGCGGGGAGAAAGACACAGTGTTCAAGTATATCCGGTACACTATACTAGGCTGTCCGAGTATAGCCGAACAAGTATCGCATAGATGTGGCTCTCTTCTCTCGATGCACTGCTTTTTCGTACAACCAATAAACAAAAGGAGTATAGCGAAATAATTACGAGCTTCGGTCGCGGACACGATAGTGTTAATCTCGAGCGAAGGCTGCAGGAGCAAAACGAGAAAAATTGCGACATCCCCGGTTATACGAGTTCGTTCTCTTCTAGCTCCAAGAGCTCGAGAGCGACGGATTCATCAATCCGCGTTAGAGTCAGTCGTCCGCTTTTTCCTGTATAGAAAGGGTTCTTCTTCTTCTTCTTCTTCTTCTCTGCACATACACACACACACTTTTCCCTCGTCGTCGTAGTCGTGTGCGCGCGTTGAAGGTCGAAGAGCGTTAAAAAGAGGGATAATAATATACAGGCACGCAATACGCTGTTTTGCGTAGAATAATTACACACACACACATATCGTATCGGAGAGTTATGTCTTTTCTCACCAGTTGTGGCCAGCGAGACGTTAAGGTTTATGAGGCGTGTCCGAGGCGTCTAATTGTATTATATACATGCGCCTTACGAAAAAGGATCCTCTCTCAATGGGATGAAGAGAAAAAAGGAAGCATTGTCCGTGAAAAAGCGCGTAGTTATACGCAGTTTAGAGGTGTTCTCTCTCTCTCTCTCTCTCACTCCATTGATTTGGAATTCCAAACGCCCCGACGCTACTACTGTTGCATATTCATGCGGCTATGGCATAAGCTTATACGCGGCGGATTGCCGCTACGCCGCTGGAAAATTCAAAGGGGAATCGAGCTTTTTCGTTTTAAAAGCTTTCGGCTTATAAAGCGCTCGAGAGTTGCTCGTTAATATTGATGATTGCCTGAGGTGGAAAACGATACCCACAGTGTGCCCGCACTGACCGTGCGGTACAAGAGCGTAGTTTATATAAACAGTTTGCCGATTTTTTAATCCTGTTATATATTTCCCATACACGAGTCTCATTTAATCGAATACATAACACTATACCGAGCGCGTCAGACGTATGGCGTTCGATCCTCGGAAGTCTCGTAAATTTGCGCGATAGCAGACAAAAACGACGGGAACACCACCACGCAACGTTCATCCCTTAACCGACGAAAGCTCGCGTATATATATACATCGATCGGCTTATAAGAAAAGTCCCGTCGCACTTTCGCTAATTCTCTTTCCTTCTCTCCGGAAATTGGAAAAATTCCCTCGGGCTCGTTATGTGCGCGCATCACGCGCGCCAAGTATATTCCACGGACCTGTCGAGAAAGCCTGACTCTCTATGGTAATTGATTTTTTTCACGCTCGCTCAAGCGAGATAACGTTAAAAATTTCATCGCGAGAAATTAACGGCCCCGCATTTTATTGGGAGAATTCGTCTTGCCTACGCGCAGACGGTGTGAAATATACGCGGGCGCATAAAGTCTTGTGCTCGGCGGCGGCGGCGGCGGCGGTTGCGGTAAATTTTCAAAGGTCGTACTATATACGCTGTAACGTTAAATTCCTACGCGAGCTTTAATAAATTCGATGTGGAGAAGAGGCTGAGGGAAGTATGTAGCGATTGTCAAAGGGGCTATTCTATTTTATTCTATATTTAAAAACCGACTCGTCTCGATTGAAACTTTAATAAAAAATTTCTGTCGCAAAACACTAGCCTTCTTGGAAATCGCAATAGCTGCCCTAGTGCGCAAACAGCACACGGCGTGCCGAAAATTCCGCTCGTGTGGAGCGACTTGAAGGAAACGAGCTGCAGTAGTAGTCCCCCGCAAAAACTTTTAATCGTTCGTTTCCCTCACGCCCGGCGCCAACGCAAGCCAAGAGGGGATAAAACCGACAAATTGAAAGGCAAACTGCAAAGTTTGCACATACTCGATTCCGAAACTTGTATAAAAGCGATGCGTCAACATTTATCCCTCCATCAGTCTCTCTCTCTCTCCCTGGGCCGAAAAGCTCTGATTTTTCTGTCTACTCTAGCTCTACACAGCAGCTTTTTGACATCGACCTGCCGAGCAGCTGGAAATTCAATTTTGTTTTGCGAAGCAGCTTTTCGCCGCTCGCGCACGCGATAGTTTACTCTGTTCCGGCTGTCTCTCGTTTATTTATTTTTTTTTTTTTGCTGTCGCTGCAGCAGCTCTGAACGCATGAAATCGAGGTGATAGCGAGAGGACCTATGGTGAATTGATATTACAGCCAGTTTTTCGATGATGCCACAGCACTGACTACTATACACGCGACGCTCGGGGAATCGCTTTTTTTTTTTTTTGTTTATAAACGCGACGAGCTCTCGGATGACCCTTTCAGCTTTTTTTCAGCATTGATATCACGAATTCAGCGTACAGCTTGTTGGGGGAGCTGTCGAACTGAAATTTGCGATACACTGCTGGTTATTATTTTTTGATGCGATATGCTGTACTGTTGCCGGAGATGCTACTTGGAAAATCAACGGATTGCAACTTATCGACAGCTGCTTGATTAAAGCTCACCGATGAATCAGCGCTAATTTATCCAGGCAAAGTGAGCGACAGAAAAATCAATAGCCCTCGGACGTGTGCGACTTCTATGTATGGACGTGAAGCTCCCGATCGCTACTGGGTATTCGATTAAGTCCGGGAGTTAATGACCAATTATACCGAACACGCTCGGTAAAAGCGTTTTTTTTTTTTTCGTATACTTGATGCGCCAGCACACGGCGGAAAGGTTAATTTTACATTTTGTTGTAGAGAAGATGAAAATTAGTTAATTGCAATGATTCCTACCTAGTAATAAAAATACAATACGTACCCCCAAGCGCAAATCAATCACTCTCGGCGGAGTCGATGCTTTCGAAAAAAATCCCCGCAACGCTGCGATTACATCGAGCAGTAAAAGATCGCACACGGGGAGTTAATCGCAGTTTCTCATGTCAGTGAACAATTAGTCGCGCAGCGCACAATAAACCATATCCTCGTCTCTGGCAAACTAAGAAAGACGCAGATAGAGAGAGAAAGAGAGAGAAAGGGCTGCGCGAACAAAGCACTATTAGGAATGTGCGTTGTTGTGTCGTCATCTCTCCTGCAGCCTCGATCAATTTTGTAAGCACCATAGCACGTCTCTCTAACTCGCAATCTCAATCTTGACCTACGTTCTCGCGTGCTTTTTTCGCCGATTACACTGAATAGCTATTCATGCGCGTGCGGCTTGTATTATTCGCATAGGCGAACACGAGCCATTGGACTGATGAATAGATGAACGAGAATAGAGCCCTCTCAGCTACGTGTATCGATTTCGGCAACACGGGCTTCTTAGGGAAGGCTGAAATCGATCGGGCAGAGGGTTATGCTCTTCTCTCTTTGTGTCCTTGAGCGACACGTTGGGAGAATGAATCAGTCGATTATCCCTGGCTTCGAGTGGATTAATGGATGCTGATGAGGATCGAAAGGGGATAGAAAGAATCAACGGTTTAATTGAAGAATCTTATATACATTTATTCCGTATTGACTTGATTAGACGCGGGGAGTATTTTTCACGAGAACTTATCTATAATAACGACCGCGCGTATAATTGAGAACAAAGTTACACACGACCGCGGAAAGTTTTAATGAACGCCCGCAAGAGCTGTATATATATATATATACGCAGCGATATACTTGGCGAGAAAAGATGAGACGCAAAATAAATTAATTTTGATTTCCCCACAGTGGAGTTTCAATTATCACGACTGACCCTTTTCAAGCGCGCGTATACACACAGAACTGCGGCGCAGGAACTAGGTTGCCACAACGCGCATTCCGAATAAACTTTCGGAATTGAGATTAAACTGCATTATATTTTCAAGCGCGATTCTCTTTGAAATCACGCGTCGAAAAACTTTCTATATATAGATACAGCGAGTAAAGCGCTTCCGTTGGAACAATCGTCGATCCGAGGACACGAGATACTATAGTATACTTCTTCACCGGGCGAAGAATAAAACAAAAATCGCGTCTCGGTCATTGAAGCGGCCTTGCACATCATACGGCTCAAGATTCTCCCATGACTTATATTATATCGCCCGGTATGGCGCAATGAAGACACTTTTCGGCGCTTGTTACACATAAAGCCGACACCTCTTCATGCTTTATGCTTACATAGGGCCAGATGATAATTCGCTTCGTGGTGGGGAATTACGAGGCTCTTGTGTATATAAAACTTTTGCTCGACCTGGAAAGTAGATCATTTTTTCGACTACCATTGTGATCGTCGCTTCGTCTCCGTGTACACATATTCGCTATATATAACAGTGCTCGCCACCGAGGAATATTCGGCATGAAGGTAAACTTTTTCCGCTGTATGCTTATGCAGTTTTTTTTTTCTCTTATCGCTGCTCTCTGCAGTAGCGCTGCACACCTCTCGTGTGTGTGTGTGTGTGTGTATGTGTTTACATACCTATGGCAAACACGCTGTTTGCTCGGGATTTCGTTTTGTGCGACGTGCTCGGGATTTGAAAAATTTTTTAAGGGGGATAGCTCCGAAGAACTCGGGCTTTCGATCTTTTTTTTCTCTCTCGAGACGTGCGCGATTCTAAAACTGATTTTATTCAATGCACGGGAAGTCGCCGAGAACCGATATCTCGACTAGTATTTTATTTTATTTTTTTTTTTTTCGCAAAAGTTTTTATTCGCGCCACTAAATAAAAATCGACTCCAGGTCGCAGCAGTACTACTCTTCTTCGTGGGCTCAGCCCTGTGCAGTCTCGAACCTGCTGGTTACCGGTCATCCTCGAGTCACAGCCAGTACCTGCCACCTTATCGTCGACAGCCGTCCACCAGGTTGTCGGCACCGTCGCGCCAGTATGTCCCGGCACCTGCCGATTCTTACAACTTTGGAGGTCAGCCCGAGATTTTGGAAGCGCGTCATGCCGCACCTCTTCCATCGACTGCTTACGGAGTGCCGGACTACAACAGTGGAAGTCAACACAATCATGACAATCATTATCATCATCATCATCATCAGAGACATCAAGAGGTGAGAGATGATGTTTTTTCACACTGTGAGGTCTGAGTTAACTAGGTGTGCTTTTTTTGGGAGAGATGGGCTCGAATCGTGGAGTGTCATAACTATAGAGCGAGATTATAATGACGGGTTGATGTTGTAGAGGAAAGTGATCGGGAATAATTATTATCCTCTTTTTACACGTGCGTATTACAGATATTCTAGATTAAAAAGATTTCCGATGGTTATAACGATCTTCTCCGCGCCGTTTTAATTCAAACACTTTTTCCGCGGCGCGGCGCCGTTTTATTCCAATTATAAGAGCAGCCAAATGAAATTCGTAGAAAGTTTTGACTTTTCCAAAAAGTTGAGAAACTGATGATTAATTTCGCATAATCAATCAGTGGCTCAATCAGCCAAGCAGATCTAGTTTCCGTTTATAATATTCCAATATTGACAAAATTACGCAAGTTTTTCAAATGAATTGCTTTATACGCTCACGCACTCGCACATAAACATTCACGGCTGAACTCTTCATTGAAAATTAGCCGCCTCTGTTGTGCGAAATTCTATCCTCGAATTAATTGGATTATCATCGCGTGCTCTCAATAAACCTGGCTGGAAAAGCAAACAAAGCCTGTAACAAGAAATCCCATATAGAGAGAGAGAAGCAAATATACACGAGCCACTCGACGCTTCGCAACACACGAAACCAAACTTCATAACGAACTTAAAAAAGTTACGAGTGTCATTATACGAAACGCGAGCGTCGTGTGCGTGTTATAGATGAGAGAGAGCGAGAGAGAGAGAGAGAGAGAGCTCCGGAAATCCCCTCCAAACAGAACAGACCTCTTCATCATTTTCTTGTTCGCGACGTCCTTATAAACTGTACACTACTACTCGAAAACTCTTTCCTGCGCCTCTTGGCTACCTGAAATTTCTCGTCCGCTCGGATTTCGAGTGGCTCGAGTTTCGAAGTCACTTGCCCGACTACTACTGTCTAGTAGATTTTCACGAATAATTAACTCATATATCATTAACGCTCTATATTCCTTCGATTCCAGGAGTATCACGAGCCAGCCAAGTACAACTTTGCCTACCAGGTAAAGGACAGCAACAGCGGCAACGACTACAGCCATCAGGAGTCTAGGGATGGTTCGCTCACCCGAGGCTCGTACAGCGTATTGCTACCCGATGGTCGTCGCCAGATCGTCGAGTACGAAGCTGACGAGGACGGCTACAGACCGAAAATCTCCTACGAAGCTGCACAACCCCAGAGCCGATATGGTCAGCCAAGCCGAGCTTATCCTGGTGGTCCCTATTGAATGTCCGCTGCTCGATGTCGTATATTATATGTATAGCCGTTTCTCCGACTACCACGAACGATGCTGAAAAGACTTTGTTATTATCCTTTTTGTCAATAAATACAGATCTACGTTAGATATTGCGTCTCGCTTCGAGGATTTTATCCCTCCTCTATACTCCCAGTTCTCTGTTTATTTTTCAGCTTCATGGAAATCGGCGACGTGAAATTGAACATTTTTCTTTTTTTTTTCATCATCATTATTACAATAAAACAAAAAATCAAGAGTCCAGAAGCGCTGCGTTTATCCATCGCAAATAACAGCAATTTTAAACATCCTTCTAAAATATCTTTGGTTTACGCTCGATAGGTATACTCTCTGCATCCATTATACGTGCATCAAGCAGCTTTCAAAGCGAAAGCTGCTGCAGTGGCATCGGGAAAATGAAGCCTCGGCTGTTAGTTATCCTACTCCGAGATTCAGGCGAGCTCGCACACGAGATCCTTCGAGTAAAATTTAACGTGCCGCCACATATGCCAGGGTACTTGCTCCTGTTTCGTGCCCCAGCATGTGAAGCTGAGAAAATGCCCCGTCAAGTGGTGAGAGTGTGCTTGAGAGATCGCTACACCATACGGCATATATACATATACGGTATATACGAGCCTTTGTGTGTACCTTGGGTATTGCGTAAATGGAGCTTCTGCTGTGATCTAGAGGAGGATGTGTAGTACATGTCTTTTGGAACTGTGTGGTCATTTTAAAGTTTGTTAAAGTTTGTTTAAATTCATATCGGTATTTTATCACAATGGATATAATTCATTTGTAAAACGAAACTGAAATGAAGGTTCATCGGAATTCAATAAAGAACAAATTAAATTTCAAACAACAGCAAAACCCGTTATATTGCGAAATTCTAAACAAGCTTCTATGTTATTACAAACTATCCAGCAGAAATTGCTCAAACATCCACCCGCTAAAGAGTGAAAGGCTTCGTCTGAAATTCGAGAAGCATCAAGGATACGCAGGATGTACCTCATCGCTTCCGCAGATTCCGACTCTCCATAACACACTAAAATAACAGATTTATTATAAAACGTTGCGGGCGGTGGAATTTCGCCGAGCAAATTAATTGAAGCTCACGCGCGATGCCAAACAGCGATAACACGGTAATGTATAAGCGCGATTTTTCTAGGCGCTTCTTCGTCTTTAGCCACTGCTGCTGCTGCTGCTTTCGCGTGACCTGATATGTGGGATCGCTCTCTCGAGGCAGGAATTTCGAGTTACGAGGGCAGCAGAGTAGGTCCGTGAGTTACGTGTTTATTGGGTGTTATGGAGTTATGTGGGAACTGAGTTACAAAGTAAACGCGTCTCTCTCTCTCTCTCTCTCTCGTTGGAGCTGATGGGGAAAGGTCGTCTATATGTATACTGGATCGGAGCCACGCTCTGTGAATGGGACGTACCGGTATGATGCTGTTTTGATCTTATCTACTTTGGACACTCTATGGCTGTGAATCGTATACCTGTAATGTATACAATGATTGACATTAGTCAGTAGCGAGATGTTATATTCACCATAGAACTTTTCGGGCTTAGCAGTAATTGATGTTCGAGGCGTTATCTGTGCAATAATTTCTCGGGAGTTATGATTTATTAAAAAAAAGCGCGAACTATTTCTGCTATCGATTAGATTTATTAAGCGTGAATAATATTCGACCGAGTGTAACGAGCTATCCGCAATATTTATCGGGACATAAATTTCTGACGATAATCGTTAAATAAATGTAGTTGCAATAATCGTCGACGATTTACTCTTTCGAGAATCAAAAAATTCATAAAGTATTGTATGATACGACGTAAACCAAAAATACCAAACTTGCTTCATTTCTATTGTTAATAAAAAAAGGCAGATAAATTGAAATTCGGCAAATTCATGAAAAACCGCATGAAAATTATACAAACTGCAACAAATTCGTTTCGTTCTATATTCATATAAAAAACTATGCCAACGAATATAACAATTTGACGATCCCGATGAAAAGCAGACAAGTGAGAGCTTCAGACTAGAATATAACGCTGTTGAAATTCGGAACAAACGTAAGTACGTGCTTCACACCGGCGCCATCAACAATTCGGACAGCAAGTGTACTTAACGTCTCTGCAGCGTATATACCCGTCCGACCGAGTTTGGCCAAGCCGAGCAAACCGCAAAAGTCGCATTTTCGAAAAACGGATGTTGCCCAACTGTATAGTCAAGAACACAGGCAGTAGCATCGGCGACAATTAGCAAAGGAAAGAATTAGATTGAGAGAGCGAAATCACTCGAATGTGTTTATGTTTGAATAAATCTGAATAAATCGTATACCAGGGCCTTCGTGGATGCATCGAATTCTCTCTTTATAGTATACCCATCTTTCGAAAGTTGCGTTGAGGGCCGCATGTGTGGCGCCCGAATGAAAACTTATCGGCTGCATTAATTCAGCTCGAGAGTACGTGGGTACACATTTTCATCACTAAAGTAATTGCGGATTTGAGAGCCGTGTAAACAATAATATACGGCGTGATCGAAAGAGCCTTTTGATGAAGTTCGTATATTATAACGCAACGTGTGCGGTAAATTGCGCGCGCATATAGATTAAAAATAAACGCTCGGTTAAAATACACAAGTGGCGTTATATACAAGCTCAATGCCGATATTTCACGCGAGGGCTGCAGTGTTATTATACGAGTAAAAAGTGATCGAATGATTTGAATTGCGGGCGTTATATGTCTCCGTTAAACAATAATGAAATGTTGGCGCGCCGTGTGTCATCGGTATAACGGCGACACTCGATTTGTTGAACGACTTTAACGATAATAAAGTACAGATTTCGCTACGATCATCAGCCGTCCAAAATCATCTCGAAATAAGGAAACACACAATAAAGCGATTGACGCCCGGTTACGTCTTGCCGATCCTCCGAACAACGGCTCTCGTTGCGTCCTTGCTCTCGATGTTATACGTGGCATTGCGAAAGGGAACATCACGCACATACTTACGCTGGCTCGAAGACAGTCTCGCTCCCAATGCGTTCATCGCGGAAGATGAATAAGGTGTCCATTAGCCGATGACGCCGGCATTGGTGGCACGCATATATCTGTGTAGGGGAGGCGCCGCCGCTGTTCGTTTGCCCTCACCTAACTATCTACTATACTACTTTCCGAGGCTCTTGAGAAGAGGAGAGGAGAACTCGACTGGCCGATGCGTCGAAGAGGTGTGTGTCTGTGTTTGTATAAAAGGCGAGGGCCGTCGACGGAGCCAAATCAAAGCGACTTCTGAGCCGAGAAGAGAAGCAACATGAAGGTAAGCTATAGGAACGAGATCAGACGATTTGTGTTTAGTGAATTGATTCTATATCGTTTGTTTTAACTACTGTACTGTGCGTCGTTGTTTGTGCGAGGATTATATAGTGTTCGATGATTGTGATTTTTCATTTCTTGGATTTGTGGAAAAATTAGTGCGGTGATTTTTAGTTTGATTTTTTGCTATTTTTTTTTTCATTTTGTTTGTACAGTGTGAAGGGGAAAATAAATTGGAAAACGATACAATAAGAAAACAACAATAGAAACTTTAAAAATATGTTTTTGATTACACGTTCGTAAAAAATATCGGATTGTTTGTTATTGCGCTGGAATGTTATTTTATAAAAAAAAAAAAAAAAAAATTCACCCACTACAAAATTAATTGCTTTTCCAGGTATTCCTAGTTCTACTGAGCGTAGCAGCGGTGGCGCTGGCCAGTCTAGAACCAGCCGGCTATCGACCTCCAGGTTCCAGCTCGTCCGAGTACCTACCACCTCACCTCCAGCAGCAGCAGCAGCAACACCAGCATCATCACGACCACGACCACGATCACGAGCATCATCAGCAATCACAAGCGAGCAACCCCTCGACGTCCTCCCAGTACCTGCCGCCTTCGTACAACCGTCCGGCTGCACCCGCTACCAGTCCAACCAGCCAATACCTGTCACCTCGGGCACGTCAGCAGCAGCAGCAACAGCAACAACGTCCATCGTCCAACTACCTGCCAGCAGCCGACAAGCCGATTCCCAGCTTGGCGCCGCCGTCTCCACCTGCTAACGACTACCTGCCACCAGCCCAGTCCGGCAACCAGCAGCCGTCCAACGAATACCTGCCACCTCAGAGCAGCAGACCCTCCAGTGCTCCGGCTAACGACTACCTACCTCCCAGCAGACCGACCCCAGCTGTGCCCGCCAATGACTACCTGCCACCTATCAAGCCCTCGACTCCGAGCCTTCTAGCCAAACCCGAGTACCTGCCCCCAGTCAAAACTGGACAGTCGGCAGTACCTCCCAAGAACGACTACCTGCCACCCAGCCGCAGTAGCAGCCAACTGAGCAGCAGAACTACCGCAACGACTCAGCAGAGGACCGCCACGACTCCAGTTCCCAGGATCTCTGTCGTCTCGGTTTCACCCTACAAGCTCGACGGCCCAGCTTATTCCAAGCCTCAGCCCAAGTTCTCAGGACTGGCCACTTCAGCTTCCTCCAGTCCGGCCAGAAGCGGATACCCTCAGAGAGGCTACTCCTCGGGTGTCCCAGCTGCCAAGAGCTTCGAGCAACCCGCCGACAACTACCTGCCACCTCTGGGCCACGACGAGTCTTCTCATCAGGGATACGAGCCCTCCACTGCTCAGGACACTGGTTACCAGTACAGAGCTGCCGCTCGCACCGAACAGACGACTGTGAGTAATTCTATCAGTCCCCATTAATTTCGTTCTTCTTCAAAAATCACTTTCAAAAATATCAAAATTTCCCATCAGGAGCCAGCCAAGTACGAGTTCGAGTATCGCGTGAGCGACGAGTTCGGCAACGACTTCGGCCACAAGGAGTCTCGAGCCGGAGCTCAGACCTCAGGAATCTACAGCGTCCTCTTACCCGATGGCCGTAAGCAAATCGTCCGCTACGAAGCTGACGAGAATGGCTTCAAGCCCAGGATCTCTTACGAAGAAGCCGCCTCTGTTCTCGGTCCCAAAACTCCTGCCTTAGCCGATGCCGGTTTCGGAGGATACGACAAGAATGCCAACAGCATCGATGCCCATCAGGGACCTTACTAGTCTGCTCGCGATCTTTTTTCCTTCGTATTATCGTGACTCGAGATGTGTGAGCTCGTTTCACGTAATATGTATAGTACAATTTAAACTAACACGACGGTAAGCATTATGATAGTAGCAAATAAAAAAGAGTGCGTTGAACGAGCACAATTCAAGCGATTTGAGCTGAAATAATCGCTATATTCGTGCGTTGGAGAGGAGTAGAAGAGTACAAAAACGATGTATACGCAAGCGCGAGTAAGTGGCACGAAATTTTTGACGGTTTTTATTTCGCACGTTGCGCTTGGTAAACGAAAAAAAAAATACACGGTTTTTTTAACAAACGTCGCGTCGAGAGCAGGCAAAAGCGCTGATGGACGTTTCAATTTGCCGGAAAAAATTGCGAACTGTTCGATCGAACGCTTCCCTTTACTCGTGTCCACGTTTACATGCGCATCGTATACATATAGTGTTCTCATAATTATATGATTCCTTATATCTGAACGCGCAGTGTGGTGAAGTTATTTGCGCTGCATGATATTATATATTAATTGTATACCTCTATTGCAACTTTGATTTTCAGTTGGCTGTTTAGTCAAAGAGTCTGTTACACACTGCAGTTTCGCAATATGAAAACGTAGTCATAATTGAGTAGTGTCTCTCATTTGAATAATACAAGTGCGCGAGTGCAGCCGATGCGCGACAGAAGTATTAATACCGAATATACATGATAATCAACGATCCTGCTTTTGTGTACTTACATTACTTTAAACTTTTGTACAAATTATATAAAAAAAGAAAAGAAAAATATATACGTATAATATTTATAACATGTAATCAGAGCCGTGTCACGCATTCATTAATCAGGATATAATCCCCGCCAAAAGAGAGAGAGAGAGGGAGAGAGAGAGAGATAGAGAGAGATATGCAAAGTATTCCGTTACATTTATTCAAACGATATACATCCAGCGAATGAAGCAAGGAATCACGATTCTCTACGATGGCTCCCCATCCCACGTGTGTGTGTGTGTGTGTGTGTGTGTATATATATATATATATATATATATATAGGTGTATATAGTTACGCAAGATCGAGCGCGGAAACGCGCGACAGCCTGTCTCGCAATCCGCCACAGTCGTCAGCCTGAAGATCAGCGCACGTCAACGGCCCATTCAAATTTCCCTCTCGTCCTTTTCCATGCACGAAAAGCTTCGCTGTTTTTTGGCGACGAGCTGCGATGATACGCGTATAGTTTGAATGTATATTCCTCGATTTCGTCAGGTTATAATTATTCTAATTCCGATATTATGCATGCAGCCTTCCCTTTTTTTTTTTAATTATCTTCTTCGACGATTCGGCCGTTGAATATATAATATATGGGCCAGGCGATTGTCGAAGTTGTAAAATCGTTTCTATGCAAAATTTGGGATTTTCCTTATATGACAGTAATGAGAATGTGGATCACAAAGTCACACGCGAGGAATAATCAAATCCCGTAGACAAAACGAATACGTAACCGTAAATGCATCAAGCACACGACCGCAAGGTGGTATTTAGTCTCCTATATAATACAATTTTTCGCCAAAGCCGAGAGTGACATCGTCGCCGCGGTTAGATCACAGAGCGCATTTTGCGCAGGACTATATCATCAAGTTGCCACACACGTAGATACCGTGCTATACATATACACGTGTAAAAGCGAGAGATACACGTGTTTTAGCTGGATCTTCTCTAGGCGCATTACTTTCACATCGGAGCGAGTCGGTGAAGAGGAGACGTCGCCGCGTTTAAGTATATGCGCGTGTGTGTGCGGGAGAGAAGTTTTGTTTCGCTACTTCGTTACGCGGCTGGATCCTCCTTTCGCAATATAGCGTTTGTATTAGGTGCATTTGTAACCGAGAGATATCGCACCGATGATTGTATTATACGGAAACGCTCGTTTGCGGAGTAGTAGGTGGCTATTTTCAAAGTTTGATGCTGGATGTTTTCCCGTTAAAAGCATCCAATGAAGTGCAGTGACATGAGCATTGTATCTTAATTTACGAACATTAAACGTCTTAATTACAAAAATGGAAAATACAAAGTGTCATACTTTGTCATCCTCGCAACGAATAAAATCATATAATAATAATGCTCTTCGTCGTCTATTAAATCACTGCGCTTTCGCCGTTTTACAAGCAATGAATCGTATCGTATACTCCCATATACTCGAGTACAGAAAAAGACAGTTGCTCGTAAAAACGATTTTCCTGCTGCACAATCGTATATTGTACGTCGTCTTCGTTCAAAAATTGCCCCGTATAGTTTCAGCATCGCGTACCACCATCAACAACAACTTCATCCATCCGAACAATAAGTCTATTACGTGTTTGATGGAAATAATAGAAACTCGAGTGAAACATAATATATATATAAAAAAAAAAACACTACACAAGTTTCACCGATCCAATATCAAACGTCGCTTTGTTACAAAATTAATCAGACTTCCGGTATGGACGCGCTATCGAGTCACCTCACACATACATATACATACAAAGCAGACATTAATTAATATTGGAAACTGCAGCAGCCGAGTTATATCTTTGCGGACGACTGCCGCAATCGTGTTTCGCTAGTATAATTTTCCCGCGTTCAATCGATCCTTTTCATTCTGTCTCTCTCTCTCTCTCTCTCATTTTTCAGAGCGGTATCACTCCATGCAAATATTTTACGGCTTTTAAAACGCTCGTAAAACGCCGTTTCGCGCGCCGCTCGAAATAAAAGTAATCTGCGCTATTGAATCGCGTACTATCTGCAAGCGGTTCGCTTGATTTTTACGCGCTTGCAGGAAAAATGTTTCATTGGGCGACGCGTTGTTCCTTTTTTTTTTTATTTTAGTCAAGCACACTATAACTACTACACAGTGCAATATAGAAGCGTAATGAATATAAAGACTTGTTGCTCGTGAAATGTGGTGTACCAAGTCGATGTTAACGACCCTCGGAAAACAAGGAATCGCACCGATAAATTTCTATATAGTGGCTTGTCGTTAGGAGACTCTATTATAGCCGAGCAGCTTATTGTTCGATTTGAAAGATAAGCATCTTTAGGTTCACGTGTGTCATGCATATTCACTCTAATGATTGAATATTATATTGAGCTATTTGTATGTTTCAATTTGCGCAACGATGCACACACTTGCATCAGACTTTATATACGACGAGAGCGATTACAGCCGCGTCTTTGATAAGTACATTTTCTGATGCTCGACTCGATCGAGCTCTCGTCAAGCTGTATACAGCATCGAATCTGTTTGATGTCTCTTGTCGGTGAAATTGGGCTTCGAGATGCATTACGCGCCCACCGCACAAGAGAAAGGAGCCCATTATCGAGATCTATATAGATATAGGCGGAGGGTGCAGAATCGTCGTATATATATTCATTGGGTAATCCAAATAAATTCAAAGGCTCGAGAGCACGTAATTTTTGTTTTAAATTATTATATTGTACAAACACGTATACATAAAAGAGATTACATGTATATAAAGGTAAGAGGGTGATGATGCTTTGTATAGTGTGGAGCTGCTACGATGTGTATACAGTATATGGGTAATTACATTACATTCATTATTAATATCATTTTTTTTTACGTTTTTTTAACTTGCTTGCTTCTTCTGGTTAGGGGCGTATATATATATATATGCGTGTACATCGGTACACAGTCGGATACACGTGTTATAATAATATACGATCATCACATAACGTACATATATATGGTATGTATATGAGCACAATGAGCTATGTTACAAAATGGACAACGCACGGATACACGTGTAGAGACGTGTACGGCTGCGACGTTATCTCGTGTTACAATCAGATATGACAGAGAATATCGGTTGTGTGTGTGTGTGTGTGTTTATGTGTATGCATGTTGTATGTATAAAAATATGAGTATTTTCAACAAGTTTATATCAACTCGTCTCTCGTTAAATATATGTGCGAATATTCTCCCTTTTACTTTATTAAATTATCGCTGTCTTCATTCCCAACTGTCGCAGCTCGTTCTCTCCCCATTTGCGCGTACACGTGTGAGAATATATATATATACATATATATATATATATATATATATATATATATTTAGATATGGCTTGTGTGCGTGACATTTGCGAATAAAGGCAGCGATAAGCGTTAAAAGCCCGTGTACTCTGCAGCAAAAATCGACACGTCACTATGACGCGCACTGATTTGATGCAAAGTCATCGTCATATAATCGATTATATCGTTTTTATCTCCAGCAGAACGACTTCGTTAAAACCTTTCCCGATTGGTTGTGTCCGCGAGTATCCGATGAGATCTTTTTCCGAGTGTGCGACCGATAAGCACCTGTACCCTAACGGAATATCGTATTTTCCTTGTTTGCGATTCAAACTACCAGCGTCATGGAAATCTTTTGCAGAAAAAAATCGAGATTATTCAATTCAGCGATCGAGACTTTACATTATAAGACTACACGGGATTCTACTCTATACTAAAGTTATATGCAAACATCTCGCTTTTCGAACAACCAGTAAATAAATAAGCGAACCATCAATTTCCCCTCAATCCACGAGAAAATGATCCCATCGGAGAACGAACGAACGAACCGTCCAACTTTATACAAAAAAATACTCAAGACACTCTAGTACCGATAACCGCCCTGTCCACCACCGCCACCACTTGGGTAACCACCGGCTCCTCCACTGGGGTATCCACCGGGACCACCACTGGGGTATCCTCCGGGACCTCCACTGGGGTATCCACCAGCACCACCGGCTCCACCTCCGACCTGCATGTACGTGATCTTGGGCCTGTATCCGTCTTGGTCAGCTTCGTACTCGACCATCTGACGACGACCGTCGGGAAGCAGTACGAAGTAAACACCGCGGGTGAGGTCACCGTCACGAGACTCCTTGTGGCCAAAGTCGTTGCCGGAGGGCGGGTCGTTCACTGTGTACTCGAACTCGTACTTGGCGGGTTCCTGAAAAATTTTCAAAGTGTCATTATCGATCGGTAACGCGATGCAAACATAGCAGTTCAGTTTTGTATGCAGAGTTATATACTCACGTTGTTAGAGCCGTCGCCGTATCCACCGGAACCGGCGCCTGGTGGTCCGTATTGCTGATTGGGCGGAAGGTACTGGTTGGAGCCACCACCGCTGCTGCCGCCGCTGCCGAATTGTCCCGGTCGGTTGCCACCCTGTTGGGCTGGGGGCCTCTGTTGGATACCCGGTGGTCCATATAGCTGATCTGGCGGCAGGTACTGATTGACGGGTGGCTCGGCACAGCTCAACCCGACCAATGCCATCAGCACTGCGGATGCGACGAATTTCTGCGGAGCAAGCGTTTTACAATTACAGGATGACGTTTTTTCCGTGTCGAGAAGCGTCGTTCGCTTTTTTTACGTAATATTTTTTTCGGGAAACTTTTGGTTTACTGGACAAATATATTCAACGACTAGTCCATCCGAGGAAGTAATTATTCACAGCGATATAGCTATCTCTCGACGCGAAAGGCTACTATGCAGCGCGATGACGTATGGTAACGATCGATCCGAAGCGTGCACTTTTTCCAATTAACCTTTTCCAGCTTCTTCCTCTCTCTCTCTCTCTCTCTCTCTCTCTCTCTCTCTCTCTCTCTCTCTCTCTCTCTCTCTCTCTCTCTCTTTCTCCTAAAACCAGTAGTTTACATAAAAGAGCCGCATTGGCTTTCTTTACAATCGGCTTGGATATAATTTTTTTCTCCTAAATTTATGCAACAAGCTTCTCTCGTAATCGCGAGCGTGATTATTCACTCTCTCGACATATCTCTCTCTCTCTCTCTTTCCAGATTTCGAATAATTGATAATTTTCCGGGGCCAAGCGAAACACGCGCCGCGCAGCATCGCAATTTTGACGCAACGAGAGAGAACTCGTGCATTAGTATAGTGCATCTCAGAGTGTGTGTGTGTGTGTGTGTGTTTTGCAACGCATATACGCAGATCTCCTGTTGCTGACAGGGAGAGAGACTGGCCTATAACGAATTGAAAAGAGCTCCTGCACGTACCACTGCGGACGGCATCTGTAGCGGCGATCTTTCTCCTCTCATCACCTGCACACAATCCCGCGCGGCTCTCTTTGTCTCTCCGTGTGGGTGCGTACGTATATGTGCTCGACTCTTCCTTTTCGACTTTTCGCCTGCCTATATTTACCAAAGCGACCGAAGGAAGAGAAAAGTGCAGCTCTGGAGTCAAGATTAAATTGATGCGAATATAAAATTTTCGACGCCTTTCGGGTTGAGATTGAATTTAAAATTTATTTGGGAATCTACTGTACGGTGAATATAGTATATATAGAGTCGCGATCTATATTTATTATGTTCGCGGGCGCAGAGCGAATCTTCGTATATCGAGTGGATGGAACGTTTTGTGGATTTGATCGATTTTTCACACTCGCTTGAGATTCGATGAAAAATTTCAAAGTGTATAAATCCATGAAATGTACGGAAAAAAAAAAGAATATCCCCGAGTTGGATTAAAGGAGTCGCCCAGTGTACATTCGATCTGTGTGCGTGTAAAAAAAAAACTCGCTGAAATTGGAAGGATTAAACGCGTTTTCCGAGCGAGCTAACGACCTGTAAATAAAACGTAGGAGTAGGAGAATTAATACGCTTTCTTTGTAACACGTTCGCTCGCGCGCGCGTCGAAATACAAACTAGATCTCACCACGGATAATAAATACAAACTAGACTGTGAACGAAGACGATCCAATTCAATTAGTCTGACTGAGACCTTTCGTATATGTACGATTACATCTAGACAAGCTGAAGTGTCTAATTGAATGTTGTGCGAGGAAATACTTATCTCAATTTTCCCGGCACTTTATTACGTGATATTATGGTAGACGAATACACATACGATCGAAGAGATGTTCCCATAAACGCATCGTGGTCGAACGCGCATAAAGCGCATAATGAATTATAAATAATTGCGCGAGTGCATTGCGGCGAGTCATTTTTTTTATCTTATGCCTAGAGAGCCGATTATGTAAAATTTGCAGAAGCCGCGCGAGAGTTAATAATTTTCCGCGTGGAATCATTAAGCAACGGTACATGTGTTATACTGCCGAGAAAATATCGAAGACTATATTGACAATTTCACCTTAATCCGCGAAGATGCAATCTTGGATTTTATTTCAGTACACGGGAGAGCATCGCAGCCTGCATCGATTTGTAACGCATAAATTTTTCACGGAGAAAGTATCGACAACGAGCAGAGGTAGCAGCGCAACTCGGATCTTGACGAAATTACAAAACAGTGCCTGTGAGGGTCTATACTGCACAGATACGCCATTGCGGTATTAATTAAGACACACGTTATCTCGTGCATAATAATCGAGAAAGCCAAACAAAATTAAAACAATGAAACGCATCTTACGCGCGGGGATACTAGCGATATACGGCAAGCCTCTCTCGCGTGGCTTATCAGGTCTAAGAATCGCTGAGTTACGCCGATGCGTATAAATTAGCCCTGCCGAGGCTTTTTCTTCTTCTCTCTCTCTCTCCCTCACTCTGTAATTGAAATCTCCGCAACTTTTACCGACACCGTCTCTCATCCTCGACTCGCTCGCGCCTCTATCGCAATACATCCGAGAGAGACTGATAATTAATCAGTCGCCCCCTCGTCGAGAGCTGAGCGCGTGTCGCTTTTATTTTTTAGCACACACTTGCACGCATGTATATATTGCGCAGTGTCTTTTTTTTCGGACACGTGATAAATTATACACGATTATCGGCGATTTTGGTATTGACTGAAATTTTCGTCCTCTTCCTTCACGTATATACGAAGCTCGAGTAAATGGAAGAAATTTCGTTTCCAAATTCGCGCGAGACGAGATTTTCCACAGCATTTCGCAAGGGAAGCGATCGCCGACTGATTTACGGACGGCAATCATAACGGGGCCCCCTCCCGCGAGTTTTCTGCGCGAGCGCGCGACGGATTGCACAAGAGGTAGGTATACACATCGCGGCGCGCGATTTTTCAGCCGTGGATATGACGCCGGCTTTCGCGCGCGCGCGCGCGGCTCTCGAGGAGGTTTTTGGCTTTTTCAGACGCGGATGTATATGCCTCTGCGATGCTTGTGTATTTTATACATATACGCAAACGGCCGAGTGATTTGTTGCCGTACACAGCTTATCGGGAGTCGATCTAAAAATTTAATAATCACCGCTGATGCTAAGGAAGTAGGTTATAGACATGGGAAAGTGCGCGAGAGATCATTGTGAAAGCTGAAAAAAAATTTTTTGAGTTTGTTTATTCTTAATTATGTATACAACTGGATAAGAATGTCTAGACGATTTGATCGTTTCTTATGAAGCACCGATCGTATATGCTGTGAACGAAATATTTTTTATTCGCATGTGGATTAAGGAGGATGAAAGATGGCTTGGAAATTGTTATCGATGGTTGCTGTCGCGAGGGGAATTTGTTTTGGCGCGCGTAAACTTTCTCGGGAATTGTGTCTACACTGAATATCAACGAAACCGCAAGCTTGACGCGTGAGGTAACAGAGACATTTGCTTATCTTTTCACAATGTAAAAATAATATTAGTTTTATATAGTTTTTGTGTGAACTTTTCAAAATTTTACAGGAAGGTGAATTTTCAAATAATTCGACACTACGAGCTTTTGTTGTACGATATGAAAGGATTCTATTTTATTAATAAAGGCTGGTATTTTTATTATAGTCAGCATGTCGAACATTTTTCGTACCGTCCCAGATACTTGAAATATACAATAGGTATATTCCGCTGTCGAAATGAAAAATAATTAAAGAAAAAATGTATGTACATTCCATGCTGTGTGTTTTTCCATTTAACAGGCAAAGCTTGTTTACTCGCCAAAAGGGCATTTAAATGTTCATAATAGCTAGCCTGCATTTTTTATTGTTTTATTAAAAATAATGCGAAAATTAAAAGCTATGTTTTATTAAAAGACCCGTTCAATATAATTCGTTTTGAGATGTTCACAAGTAATATAATTTTTCATTTAAATTACCTATCCGATTACGCCGGTAATATTTTCCTTCATAATAAAAAAAAAACTTGAATCTCGTCAACATCTCAAAGCTTCAATTTTTTACAGCAGAACAACTTTTAAATTTTCCAGAGGCTTTCTATCGAGCGTGTTTTCTCTTTTTAATATTTTTTTTTTTAACGAGTTGTCGATTGAAGGGTGCTCTTCATGAGTAAGCATATATATATATATATATATATATATATATATAGCCCGCTCTTTAACGTGATTCGTGTTTGCTCTTCAGCTCGATGAAATTACATTTTATACGGCGGTTGCCTCTGAAGTGTATAGTAATCGATTTTTTATTGGAAATGTCACTACGCAAACATTTTACACGCGATCGACGCTAACAATTATTACTCTCGCTGCTATGCTGTATAGCATTATACGGTCTACAGGTTTAATCGTTATACGGCGCGCGCAATGAAATAAAGTCTCCACTCGAGCTTTGCGCGCAAAACAAGCATTCGAAACTCGCCGAAGCTTTTTCACCCTTTGTATTATATACAATTTTTTTTAGGCGAGTTGAATTAAAAATCAAGACAAAAAATATATACTCACGTTCATGATTCTCAGCTATATGCGTCTACTTGGAAATAAGCGTTCACACTCGGCTCTCGCAGCACAGTCGAATAAAAAAAAAATAAGAAGCACTCTTTTTCTCCGTGTATCCGGCGTAAACTCGCGTGTGCCTCCTGACACGACGACTATATATATACGAGTATGTGTATAAGAAACTCGAAGAAGAAGAAGAAGCAGCAGCAGCAGAGCCACGTGTGTATGTGTATGCGTGTATATTGTTTGAGATCCTTATGGGAGATGACTATGGTGCCGAGTGCGAGGTAGCATCTGCCGGAGCCCGGGTTTTATACCTTTCGCGCCCGAGATATGCGCCTGCGGATCATCATCACAAGCTAGCGTAGCAGCAGCAGCAGCAGCAGCAGCGTCATCATCATCCACTCGCGGTCCTCTCTTTCCCTCTCGCAGGCCGATATATGTAACATCACGAGCAAGGCCGTTGCGCCACCGTAGTGATATCCTCTTCGCACGCCGACGCAGTATAGTAAGGCCCCTCCACCCGGACACCCCCTCCATAATCGCGAGTGGGCCTGTATCTTTCTCTCTCTCTCTCTATACACGCGTGTATAAGTCCCATCCAGTCCGTGTGTTGCTGGCACTTTTTGGGGGTGGCTTAAGGTTACGTGCCTGCGTTATGACGACGACGAGAGTTAAAGCGCGACGTGGTGGGGCTAGCGCGTAATTGAGCCGTGTGCGCATCTCGGGGAGAGATTTCGAGATCGCGAATACGGGAGAGTAAGAGCGAACGCGTTATTATTACACGTGTGCGCCGCGATGCTACGTGTGTACTTAGCTGTCGCCGAGATGCGAGAGAGCCTTTGTCAGATGCATCTTAGAAGCTGTGCGGATGCTCTTACTGCTGTGTACCGCAGGAGAGAGGAGGCTATTGTTTTTCGCCTGCCCTGGAATGCGCAGTCTGTCAGGATGTTCAATGGTATTACAGTATAATTAGACCCTTGATTGAACCTCGATCGATCTCGAAAATCGAATTTGTATATGTACTCTGATTTCCAGTAAGTTGAAAATAACTTGAATTCATGCGCTAAATACATTTCATTGACGCATGCGTCGAGAGTTTCTCATTTGTAAATTTATTATTAATCGATCGTTAATCGCATTTTGCACTCTCTCTCTCTCTGTCTGGCATGAAACGAATTTATGTATTTTTACGATAATTTCGGGCATTAGACATTACGGTAATCGACAATCACTTGCATAAACTCTGATCGACGGCGTTCATCGACTATTCTGAGAATCATCCAAAATACCTCGACGGATCTCGGAAAATAAAATGTGCACACTTCATATTCAGGTGTATCGAAAATAACTCGAATGCATACGCTAATTCAATTTCATGCCAATTTCATGAGAGTTTCTCTGCACTCTCTGGAGTTATTTGATTGATCGCTGCTCGCTTTATTCGTTCCAGCATCAAAAGATCGCCTCGTTTTTAGCAACTAAACGGATTTGTATTTCTACGAACGTACACTTGATTGTAAATTCGAGTAAAAAGGCTAACGATGCACAAAATGAATACACAGAGAATAGTCCGTTGCTTTGTTCGACATTGTTGCATTATTTACTCGCTCTGCAAAGCTGGAACTGGACGGATCGTGCTCCACGTAAAAACGACCATCAACTATATAGCGACTAGATCGAAAATGCTTTTATTATCAAACAAACATTTCGCAATAATCGGACTACATTGAGGAGAGCAGCGCACGTATACATACAGGAAATGAAAAATACTTTGGCCAGAAGTGGATTGGGAAACATATATACAAGCTCGAAGAAATTCTCTGAAAAGATCGAAATGCATTTTTCCTGAGTCAACACACACACACACACACACACACAGAAAGAGCGAGTAATCTCGATACATTTCCCAACGATGCAGCCGCGTATTACAAGAGCCGATGCTGCGCGTTCGCGCGCGGCACAAAAGAAAATTTCGCAAAGCAAAAATCAATCTCCTCGCTCTCGCGTCGCGTCCTTATAACCCTAGAGCTGCTCTCTCAACTCTCTCGCTTGCATCGAAACTTTCATGAAACGCACAAAGACGTACGCGTGTCTTGGAATGCATCAGCGTGATTTTTCTCTACAATCGTGCGCACGAAAAATCAAGGATATAGTAGCGATAGACGCCCGACGAAGACACATTCCTTGAGCGTCTCTCTAATGGCTTCCGTCGACGTCATATAATATACGTTTCGAGAGATCGCCCCTGCTGTGCAAGCTTACACACAAAAGGATGAGTCTGCGCGTTAGAGAGTTGATTGAAAAATATCGAATCGAAGCGGTGTAACGAGATGAACGCGTTTGTTTTTTTTTTTCGTCATGCAACGATTCCACGTATTAAACAGAAAAGAAGCCTTGAAATTTCGAAGGTCGCGTGAGCTAGGCTGTCTCATACGCGAGAGAGGACGATTCAGCAGGCGATGACATAATCGCTCTATCCAGCGTATGTATACTTAGAGCGCGCGCGCGAAATTTCAGCGCCGAGAGATAGAGAGAGATAGAGAGAGAGAGAGAGAGAGTTTAGCCCGTAATTATAATTTGACGCGCGCGCGAGCTAGCGAGCATTTTCTGGGTGTATTTTTAAATTACACGCTCGCTTGTTTTCCTACCGGTCCTGCTTTTTTCGGATTGTGAAACGATTTAAGTAGCTTTTTTTCTTCCCCTACTTTCGACTCTCTTCGTCTTCCTTTTTCTCTAATTATTACCGTAGTCGCGTGCAAGGCTTATTGCCCCGAAAAGCGCAGCGAAAATTGTACTGGATTACAGAATCGCCGGTTAGATAACATCGCAGGCACATCCATATATATATACATATATATATATATCTGTGCGAGAGAAGAACAGAGATGATTGTAAAATAAGACGAGTTACAAAGTATTCACGCCGAGTTTGAAAATCCCGACTAAATTGCGTACGAGTAGATAGCAGAAGAAAAAAAAAACAAATCTCTTTCTGTCTCTCCTTCAGATCGGAATCTCCGAAGCGCGCGCGCGCACTACATAATCGGTCTCCGCGCGCGGTTTAATAATTCTAATTACCGCGCGCGGTTGAATTTATCATGGCTAATGAAAAATTAATTGAAATTCGTGGACCGTGTGCAGCTTGCGAGCGCGCGAGCGGTGGCTTTGATTTGTACCAGCAGGCGCTTACGCAACAGTGGTCTCGCGCAGCCGCCGCCGCCGCCGCAGCAGCAGCAGCAGCATCCTCGCGCGTATACGTATATGCGATTCGCGAGTAATAAATAAAATTTAAACCGCAGAGTGACCCGAGAGCAAGGAAGAGAAGGAGGGGGACACTCGGTTTCATTATGCGCCTACGCGAGTTTTAACAGTGATTGTGAAAATTCGCTCATTATACGCTGTGAGAGCGTAGATATAAGTCGCGTAGTGTTGGGGTTGGACTGAAAATGTTTAGTTTATTTCTTTGTACTATTATACTATTCAGTGTTATTGTAAAAAATGAGCAGCGCGGAAACACACGAATATAATGAAGCTAAAAGTGGCAGCGATTTATGGCAATTATTTCGTTGCTCTCGGCTCCTTTCGCGCATAAATAAAACGCGCAAACGAAGAGAAAAACGTGCCAAGGTAGAGCTCATCGTCACAGTCTTGCTTTCAATGAGGGTTAAACGAGCGAAGAAGCGCCGAGTTCGCGCAAAAAGAAAAAGAAGCTCGAATTTAAAATCCACCGCGAGAGAGAGAGAGAGAGAGAGAGAGAGAGAGAGAGAAAGAGGAGAGCTGCTCGCGGCGGTCATTAAAAGACGAAAGATTGCACACCCGGCCTCCCCTCCGACATGTACAATCGAACGTGTGTGCTGCTTTTCCACGCTCTTCTTCATCGCGAAAGAGGATTTATATCGATCATATTATACGCGCGGGTATGCGTGCCAAGGGCACGCACTGATCGATGAAGATGTTCGTCATTGTCGTGCAGCACTACGTTCTCCTCTTTAATTGCCGCAACGAGAGTTTTTCCAGGGAACGACGTGGGGCTCGACGTCTGCGAATTTCGAGAGGGAAATACTCGTTTCGAGTGAAATCAAAAAGCGAGTTATTATGATATACGCTTTCGCTCTTCAATCGAGCACTATTTCGTTATATCGAGGGCCCTTTTGACCCATAAGTGTGTAAGAAATGTGAGGATCCTCGACGATCAAGGGAATTCAAGAGCGCAATCGCTCGCGTGATATTTGCGTCACGTTACACACTCCTCGAAATTCCTCTCTCTCTCTCTCTCTCTCTCTCTCACTCTCATAATATCACGCAGATGCAGCGCTGCTCTCTTGTGACGAAACACATACATCAGAGGCGCGATGCGAGTGTACTCTCTTTTAAACTCTCTCTTGCCTTATACTCTTAATTTCTCCTTGCGCGCATTACACATGCGCGCGCGCGCACACATAGTTGAGTAAACGAGAGCCAAATTACTTCACGCATATGTGCAGCAGCGAGCTCGCTTTAGCAACTCGGCTATATGCACAATAATTAAGCGCAGACGAGGCGTTTAGCTGCATCGGCCATCAATTCATCCCTGTAAGAAAATTGCGCAAAAGTGATCCGTAGAGCTTTGAATTTGTAAAACGTGGATAGGTCTTTTACGCTATGCATGCTGAGTTTTGGTGATGCTTATCGAGCGCGTAATTCGCACGATTTTCGCGGGTTGAACTGCAGCTGCAGTTTGTACACACAGTAGTGAGTAGGCTTTCGTCGGCTGTTTGCATATGAAATTGTCGGCGTATATATATATACTTCTGAATCGGTTGTTTGTAGTAGCTAGAGCGTCTCTTTAGATTACAGTTATTTCAGCGAAATTATACACGCGACTCCTACTGTTACTCTGTGTGCACTACTTAAATCAATTCGCAACACACAAGCGGCGCTTGCTTATTTGGGGATGGATAGTTTACGAGGGACGTTAAGGTTGCACCTTTAAGTTTCGCAAGTGAGACTGTTTATTTTACGAGGCATATGTACGTCTAATGTGTAATATCCTATACTTATTGCGAGCTGCAGTAGCATCGGAGTGTGTATAAAAAAAAGTGATAAACTCGTGGCTAAAGGCGAGTCAATGAGCGAGCGGTGAAATTCGAGGAGATAATAACCATGTATTTAGTAAGACACAGGCGTCGCAAACGCGCTGTTTAACAATCTTTTTTTCCTCGTCTAAGCTGCTGCGCAATTATCCCATCATAAAGAGCACCAGCAGAGTGCACGCTTTCAATTGAGCAGTTTGAGCTAATCGATTCCCTCTTCACGATAGATCGTCGATCATCGTCATCATCAGCAGCAACAGCAGCAGCTATCCCTTTGTTTGGCATTTCATTCGCGAAGTAGAGAAAAAAAAAATGGCTCTTGTCGCGCCCGCAAGGAGGAAAGAAATTAGATCGTCGTTGAGAGGCACTCCCTCTTCGAGATGGTACATAATACATTCGTTAAACGCGCAGCTTGAGTGACAGACGCGAGATGTAGTAATACAACATTGTTGATCACGACACGCGTCGCGGGGGGCCTCCTCCTCGTGTGTATAGCACCAGGAGAGAGAGAGAGAGAGAGAGGAACGTCTACATCTTCGTCGGTCGTGCGTTACATGTGATGCATTAGCGCCCGCGCGAACGACGACGTATACATCTAATATGCGACTCTGCTCCTGCGGCTGCTGCACCTCTACATCTGGAGGTATATACGCGCGTCGCGTTTGTACCTCATTATTATCCGGCCGGCGTGCCGCAATTCGGCCAGAGAGAGAGAGAGAGAGACAGAGAGAGAGAGAGAGAGAGAGATGCTAATTGGAAGCGCGATGAGCTTCGGCACAGAAAGTTAGCGGACGTTTCGGTTGATGAATTCCTGTCGGAACCTACTCGATCCGCTGTTTTTTTTTTATCTTTGCTTTTTGTATGTTGCGTTACGTAGATATATTACGGAGACGTATGTGTTTGCGGGGGAGTTTGCTAGACGTGTCGAGTGTTTTTATGCTTTGCGTTCTCGAGTTTGTTCGTAGGCGGGTTTTTTAATCTTTAGACCGACGACGTGTGGAGAGGTTTGGAGTGAGAGGGAGTATTATCATTATCGCTTTATTAATGTATTCACACCTTGCTCGTAAGTAGATATGNTACCCCTTGATTGAAATTTACACTCGTCAACTTTTCAAGCAGGTCCTTCCGTTCTGCTTGGCATATGAATTTATGCGCATAACGTGTGGAGCTATAGAATGATTTAGATATTTTAGTTTTTTTTTATCGAATTTCAGCGGATTTTCATTTTAATAATTTTATTCTTCATGCATGGATAAGAGAATTATCGAACAATGGATTTTTTAATGAAGAATTGAAATTTGAATAATTTACGTTTTCGAATTCTTTCTCTTATAATACATCCAATTATTTAATATCCATCCAATATATTGAATAGAAGTAATTATGAAGTAAATTAATCAGAACAATCTATTCGTGATTTTTCTATATAAGGACACTTAATCATAGAAATCGTAACCTACCATTATATACCTGCAACAACAGATCCCAAAAATCATTTCGCACCCGATACACCATTCTCTTTGAAGACCAATCCCAGGGCATGCATTTAGAAAATAAGCCGCGTCATACGTCTGGCCACTCCCAATAATTGACTATTTTAAAGCATTAACGACAGACCGCACTGCACGCAAGTCAAAAGGAATATCGGATACCCTCTCGAGTCTCGTCAATCAAGCGTCGTTTTTCCCTTTTCCCTCGCGATTTACGCTGTTAAGAAGTTAATTACCTTCTCTATTGACTCGGAGATAATTACTCCGAAGCACATCAGTTTTATGCACTATTGCGATAGTTCAAAAACCAAAAAAAAATCACGAGCGCATCTCAGCTCATATATTATGCAAAAAGCCTCTTTATCAAGCTAACTCGAGCTAATATAACACTGGCTGACCGATCGCCCATTAATTTTACGCTTGGAAAAAAAAAATCGAGCGCGAATCTTCATCCCGCAACGCGCATCCATATAAGATTCGCGCGTAGTATTTCGCTTGGCGCGCGCTCACGGTAATTATGACATTCTCGCGGCTCGGCGAATCGCTGAAAAGCCTCGCGTCTCGGTCTTCTGCAATTTCACGGCTCGCGAATTCCCCGCTCTCGTATTATATAATCATCGAGCATGAAGTTGGCCACGCGCTCGCGCGCTCACAGCTTCCAGCGTTTCTCTCCTCTGCATATTATACGCCTATATGTACACGTTGTATCTGCTGTTGGTGCTGGTGGATCGAGGAAATCCTTATCCATCTTCATTGGCGATAATTGTGCGGGTCTATAATTTATGGGCTTTGTGTGCTCCTGGCGCCACGTATATAGCTGTGTTGCACAGGCCGTTGTATATTGCATACGGGGAGGGACTTCCGCGTCAAGTGGCTCGTGCATGGCTTGTTAATACGGAGATCAGAGCTTCGATGTGTGTGTATATAGCTCGTCGGACAGTTCTGCATCAGAGATAACTACTTGCTTCAAATTTTAAAGTGTTTTTATCTATGTGACGTTTGACTTTACTGCAGATTGACATCGCTGAAATCTCGATATTTCGCAGCCTTCGCTTATCCTTAACAGCATTCCAAAGTCATACACGTAATAATCCAAACTGGATAAAAAAATCATCATCAGCGGCGATTGCGCGCTCGTCTATAATCGGCTTTAATATATCGGAAGATATGCGAAGTCGAGAGAGAAAATTCTCGGAGCCTCGTATTTTTTTCTCTCGCTTCATCGGACGCGAAAGCGGATCACCTCTCTCTCACTCTGACGCGCATGCACGCGTTAATGTCATTTTTCGCAAAGGCCCCTGCAGGCCCGACACGTTACAAAGCTCATCAATTCATCTTCATCTCCCGCGCGCGTGCGTTCGCTCGATCGATTTTCTAACGAGAGACTTTCGTAACCATACAGACACGTTTCTTCCCTCGTACTTGCATCTTCTTTTCTCTTCTTCTCTTTCTCCTCTATATATATATTCTTCTTTCGAGAGCGAGCCGGTAGTCGTTTGCGAAAGGTGCACCGCTGCACGTGTGCGTTTCGTTTCGCGCGCCTGTATTCTGCATATTAGCCAGGCACGCGGCCAGCAGAAGCAACAGCAGCAGAAGCAGCAGCAGAAGCAGCTCTTCTGGATGATAGATATACTACGCGCGTCGCCGCGAGGTGTAATTATATATTGTTGACGTTTGAAGGGCTGCTGAGAGAGAGATTCTGCAACGTTCGTTTTTCAATTTGGAAGAGATTTGAAATCAAATTAAAATAATTAAGTTTAACGGACTTTTTTTTTTACTGTGAAGTAGCCGAAAAACCGACGTACGTTTCCACTTTTGAGGTAGCCGTGCGTAACGGTGTGTAAATTAGCTCCTCTCGTGATTTTCCTCTGCGTTTCTCTCTATGCGCTTAAAAGTGTCGTTTGATCGATGTACCTCTTTTTTTCGGCTCTATATGTAACACACGTGTCTCCCTTATATTCAGTTTACGTGCGATATTGCATTAGCATTGAATTTCGAACAGGTTTGATTAAAATCTTTCTAATCTTGCCGATCGTTGAAAACTTGCTCCCTGCAGCGCGCTCTTATCAGATTTCATTTCGGAGTAGTGGATCCGAATGTGATTAAATTTGAATATACGCTATACGCCCGGAGCTTGATTAATGTAATTAAATCCCTCGATCCCGAAAATTACACTCTTATTCCGATGCTCTCTCATTTTTACCGTAGAAAATACATATACCTCACATTATAAGTATACATATAACATACAAAAGCAACGCGAGATATATCGCGTTACAAAAGTGCTCGCATTAGCCGCATTGCAGTACGTATATACACATGTGTGTATAATATACGCAGCTGGCGCGGGACGAAATTTAATTTTAAAGTAACGAAAGTGCGCGTCTCTGCGCATCGATTTCCATCAACTCGCGCGCACTCTATACGAGTATATAATATCCGTATATACATTCATGCGGGGGAAGCCAAAACAGAACCAATCCATTTAGCCAACGCGTTGCGAAAAAGCTATTGCCGCTTTCCTGTCTACCAAATATATATGTATTGGTACAGTAGACGCACAGAGGAGATGCGCGGCGCGCACGACGTTAAAGGTAACGCTTTCTGCTCGTCAGCAATATATATAGAATCGATGTGCCACCGCTTCTTCTTCTTTTTTTTTTTCAATTTGCATGACAAAGTACGCTGTTTTCACAAGGTTAGCTTCCCCGCGCTCCGATATTATAATATCCATTGAAGATCATACCGATGCCGTGTACACCGAAATAATATCGTCCTACGCTGTTATGTATATATACCTTGCGCAAGGAAATTTCGTCTAACGCGAACAGACACTGCAAAGCGCCGAGTCAGTCCGCGTATAGAATCAATCAATCGCGAAACTCCGATCAGTCACGTTTAAACGTATTATACATACATATTCGCTCTCCGTGTGTACTTATCTAACGATTGTTTTGATTAGATTTTGGCAAGCACACGCGACTAGCAAGCAAGCGAAATAAGCCGTCACGGCCTTGCCACCTCCTGAGCCGTATACATACAAACGTCGCTTGATGCTAGATAGTGTAACAATGAAAGCGCGACCCCCCGAGCGATTGCGCAGCAAGAGTCCTCTCCGTGATGTGCTCCAGTATATGAGCAATCATCAACGGCGGGCGTAAATAAAAGAAAGCCACCGTGCGCACGAGGGAAAGAGAGGAGATCACGAGAGCGTGTAGTAGTTGCTCGCATTGCGTCACTCTCGAGTCTCTCGCTCTCTCATTTTCATCGCTATATATACGGGGGGAAACGTACGCGGTGGTGAGGAATCTTCGGGGGAGGTATATACACACATACGGTGTGCATTCACGACGCTTCAAATTAACCGCGCTCGCGCACATGGAAATGCGGTTACGTCAGAAATTACGCTCTGCTAAGCGGCATTCCAAAGGTTTAGGCACACTTTTCGAGCGTGACTCTCTAGACGCCGCGGGATTGTCTTCGGAGAAGAAGAAGCAGAAGAAGAAGAAGGATGGCACTGCTCAAGAAGATTTACGCCAGCCGATTATTTTTGCAATGTAAGAGTAGCGGACCTTGTATTTCTCTTCGAGTGCCTATATAAACATTGGTTAATTACACGGCTTGGCTGTCGAATTAAAAAGCACGAGTATATAATTGTGTATTTTTTTATCCGAGGCTCGATCGCGAGCCGCAATTAGCGTCTTACACCATGGAAATTACGGTGTCTGCGTTCATCGTTGCCCACACCTTGTCGTCGGGAGCAAGTGACAAATTTGATCTGGCTGCGCGAAAGCGTTAATCATTATTCGATATACTCCCGGTGTTTTTTTTTTGTTTATATAGGTATATAACACGAGCAAAGACCGGTAATTACGCTTGAAGCCATACGCATGGCATAACTCGCGCACGACCGAGAAGCAGTCGAGAGAAGATGTTTATCGTGATGCTTCCCATATTTATCTCGATGCGCTCGGCAACGAATATCCTTGTAATATGCGAAAGAGAGAGAGAGAGAGAGAGAGAGCACCTTGCCGCCACCGAAATTTACGAGTGTCGCTGTTGAATTTTCAAGAGGGTTATGGTATTGTACAACTATAATGCTTCGGTGTGAGTTGTTGCGTTCGCTCGATGCTCTTATATTATACTCTTGTTTGTAGATGATGTGTAATTTTAATTAGTCTCGATGTCGACGAATGGCTGCTTATATATGTATGTGCTTGTATTTAGAATTTTAAATACGTGGCGAAATACTGAACTTTGTTATTTTTGATGAAACAGTATATGACATCAAAGGATAATAATAAATAAAGTAGCCTTGTGCAAGTATGCCTTTATGCATATATGGGCTTTTACGATATTATAAATTAAAATACATAATACTTATTTATATTTTTATTATACATATACATTACGTTAACGTTTGAATACAGAATTCGTTTCCATCAACGAATTAATAATTTCTCATACAAAGCAACCTCTCCGAAATAAAAAAAAATAAACATACATACATTCACGGATCCAGTATGTCCAAAAATATTAATTTGTCTATTTTTAATGCTCTGATACGCAGCACGAACGCGACGGCCGTAAGCTATTATCGAAAAAGTTTTCGAACTCAAAATTGACCAATATATATCCTACTCGCAGAGAACAGAGCAATAAGCGATCAAAAAAGCCACGATCCCAAATCATAAAACAGCATCATATATACATAAGCACAAACTAAGCATTTCATCATTCAGCTCGCAAAGTGATCTCGATTGGCCTACCTTCTTCCGCGTAAACGTTGTATATAGTTACTTTACTGATGTGCTGGGACTGGTCCTCTCTGCAATTTCGAGGGTCGAAATAGAGAGCTACACACAGCTTTCGTCACATCTGCCGTGTGCACGTTTTGCGGTCTGAGAACGGCACGCATACGTACGTATATAGATATAGGTGTATGTACTTCTGCTTTTCCCAGGCAATAGGCAAGCTTCTCTCTCGCTCTCTCTCTCTCTCATCTCTCGCGTGAGCTTCCCGAGACTCGGAGCACGACGTCTGTCTGTCGTAGACACACGAGCGCATCATGCATATGCATGCTCGGCTTCTCCGTTTCATACATATAACGCGCCTGCAATTCGGAAACGAGATGTGTCTCATCGTCGTCGAGCACAACCTACACCTACATATCGAAAGCCACGAAGCGCACTAGCTAGATTTCGTTTTGTCCTTCGTCGAACACCTAGACATCGTTTTCGAGAATCCCAGGTGACCTGGACTTTTTATACTTAAGGAGAAGATTCACGTAGAGATCGTAAGCTTGATACGCTCTTTAACCTTATGATAATAATTATAATTAATTTAAGATATATAAGGAAACTGAAATTAAGATTGATAGTATCTTAATCTTAAATTCAGTCAATACAAACTGAAAGTAAGAACTTTTCTGTCTTAACAACTTTTTTCTTTTTTAAAGTCACTTCAGCCGCCTTTTAAGATGCAACAATTTTCAGTTTTTCTTTTTGCTGCTATACTCGATTGGCCAGTTTTTCCTAAATCTGTGTATTAAAATGCTTACGGTAACAACTAACGACACGCGAGACATATCTATGGTAACGTAAAGCTTACTTTTCCACAAATAGAAAAGTCATACACACGCACACACACACAGCAAATATCGCGTGCGCTCTCGTTGCGCTCGCGATACACGAGGAATAAAACTTTTTTATTGGCTGGTGATTGATTGTTGTTTGGTGAGCGGCCACTTCTCCAGCAATTACGCGTATGATTTCTCTCGTCGTCGTGCAATTCCTTTTATCGCGTATATATTTCGGGGTCGCGCGAATATATTTTTACACGCATATAATGGAGCATCTTCACCGCCTTGGGACATCTGTAGGATATACTCGCGAGGATTCGGCCGTAACTTTCACGCGGTATACAAGCGCATAATGCTCCCGCGAGATCGTTCTCAAGGTCACCACTGGTGGATGAGTCAGCTCATGTAAGAGCTCAGCCGTTTAATTCAAGTTAATTAATAAAAGGGAAGAAGAAGAAAAAAAAAACGAGTTCGAGTATTATACGGAGGAAGAGAAATATATACGGCGGCATGATCGCACCGAGGCTGTCTGTTATTGAACGCCGTAAATTTGCTGCTTGACACTTTCGGCACTTCTTCTTACTCTTCTTCTTTTTTTTTTTTTTAATGCGTGGTCTCGATATGCGCTTTATACGGATAATTGATTGGTTTGGCCAATAAATAAAGAGGAGATGCGGGTATAAGGCATCTTCGCTTGTTTGGCGGAAAGTGTGACTCCTCGGTTACGAGGACGGAATAATTTTTTACAACTCGCGCTTCTTCTGTAGACAATCTTTTTTTCTCGCGTATATTGTAATTTTCACGTAAGGGCCGATTGTAACATGGAAACATAATAATTCATATGTTTTACATAAGTACGTCTCTGCATTCGAGAGAGTTCGTTTCAGTCGCGACGAGAGAATGTAACGTGTATACAGTGCAATCAATTTCAAAGGAGCAAAAGGCCAACAACAAATCGATTACGCGAATAAAAAAAAAAAAAAAAAAAAAANAAAAAAAAAAAAAAAAAAAAAAAAAAAGCCGCGTATGCATACGAACGAAGTTACAAAACGTAAAATGAGAAACAAAACAACAACAAACAAACAACAACGTGGGAACGAGAAAAAAATAATTCATTTATTTCATAGTCAATTTTTATTTTTTCTTGTATTTGTATCCCTCGCCGCCGGCAGGCGAGTGTGCCGGATAGGAGGCGGTGCCCTCATATCGAATCATCGGCCTGTAACCACCCCCGTCAGCTACGTAGTCCACGTATTGCGTTCTACCGTCCGGAAGTAAAACGTGATAACTTCCTGTCGCCTCGTCGTCCTTGCGCATTTCCCTGTGGCCGAAGTCCAGGCCGGCTTGTGCGTCCTGTACCTCGTATGAGTATTCGTAGTTCACCGGATCCTGTGTAAAATACACGTTATCACAATCTCTTCACATCAGCCTCGCATTAACATTCGTATGTACGCGTTGTTATCGCCATTATGTTCTGGACGCCGCTTCGTATTCTAGATAATACGCGCATAATTGTTGTGCGCGTCCCATAAATATTACTCTATCCGAGAGCTCTTGACGGTTGAAATTTTATTTCGCGCCCTGGCTAGTTAATCCAACGGAGAGCCTTATTTACTCGGCTTTTGTAAACGTGATGAATCGCGCTTTTGAGCTTGTTTATAATAGAAAATATAACGTCGCGCGAACGTAAATCAAACGAGTTATCGCGCTGATTCGTCAAAGAATTATACAAAGAGAAGTGGACATAGCATACCCCAGCCCATTCGTCAGGATGACCATTATTCGGCCTTGGCGCAGCTCCGCCACTCGGTGGCAGGTATCCGGGCCCTTGCGGTTCACTCCGAATTCCGACTAGCATTGTCGCCAACAACAGTGCCTGAGGAGAAAATGATGCGTGAACTTAAAGCTCCTCCTTGTGTGTGTATGTCACTCTCTCTCTCTCTCTCTCTCTCTCTCTCTCTGTCCGTCTCTCCCTCTCACTCTCGCTCTCTTGAAGTTGAAGACTATATGCGTATATATATGTACAGGACGATCCTTGGCATAGCTCTTGAATGCCAAGTAAATTGAGGCTAGGCTTTGAGAGGGTCAGGCAAGCGAATACGCGGCGCGTAGCAAAGGGTACAGTGGAGAACGCGTGCCGCCTCGCTGACAAGAGAGCTCGAGAGTCTCTCTCTCTCTCTCTCTCTCTCTCTCTCTCTCTCTCTCTCTCTCTCTCTCTCTCTCTCTCTCTCTCTCTCTCTCTGTGCAGGACGTCGGTTTATACGTGATCAAACGAAATCGCACAGAAATTCACTGGATTGCTTGTCGGGGAAAATTAGAGAGGTTGCTTTGAGGGAAGGATGGATTCAAAGCGATTTAATTATACTTTGGAAATTTTTGAATAGTCGTTATGCTGCTACGGAGTTTCTTTTAATTAGAATGGAATTGTGAGCGATTTTACGTTAGTTTGGTGGAATAACAATTGATTGCAGATGGACGAAAATAATAGTATCATCGTCATGCTGTTTAAATTATATATTGCCGTTTTTCCTTCGAAATGGAGTATTCATCAACTATTGATGGAATTTTTGATTGAAATCGATCATATGGTGAATAATGGATATATTGTATAGTATTGATAGCCAAGTGGAATAATCAAATAATAGAGATAGCATTAAATTCTGTTTATATTTTAGATCAAAGTTATGATGTATCAGTAGAGATTTGAATCTATATTGACTTTGTTATCGTGGCAGTTAAAATGACGAGATCAAAGTGTAAAATAATTTACCTTAAAAATCATTGATGTAAAGTTGGAGTTCCAAGCTGGGGGGACACAAAACTGAACTAAGCCTCCAGAGAAGCTATCGGGCGTTTTATATACCTGGTCCCCAGACTGCAAGCGATGAGTTGAAATAGAGACGAAAATACAGTAATTTGCCGGATTTACAATACAAATGTAGCACTGTGATTACATTTAATAAGAAAACCGCAGATTTGTGACAGCGACGATGACGCCAGACCAGACGCTCGTCTGGCAGGTTTGCACGCGTCGATTTCCTGATCTCCACCGCTCTTTACAATTGACGCGCCGGCAACTCACTGTATTACCCGTAGTCGTATACTTGTTGCACTACAACGTTTACTGTTGTATTAAAAGAAGCATGAAAGCAAATGACTGAAAAAAAAAAAAATGTTAACAAAAGAAATGTTATCATGCCGTTTACACATAAGTAATTGATAGAGTCAGAGAGAAAAAATAGTGTTAAATAGCAATAATAACTTAGCCTCTTGGATCGATATAATGAGCGACATAGGCGAGTGTTGAGAATATCCTTTCTATATTGCTCTCTGCGTGCCTGCATCACCATCATGTGTTGTGCAAGTTACACGTGGGACGCTAATGCACATAGGCCTATTTTACACATGCAACGGATTACGCCACGATGCACTTTCCTGAGCCATCTTCCTCTAATAGTGATACAGATTCTTGATGCTAAGCAGGCCTTTCTATACGATCCTCTAATTCACGGATCAGACACGAGTGTGCTACATACCCGGATGAGCGAAGCCGGCATTGATAGAGAACGCAAGATCAAGGAGCCTGATTAATTTGACGCTACGGCCACAAATACGTACCTTTGGTCTGTGCTAATCTGCGCTACAGCCGAGTCATTATTTTCATGATCGGAAAAGTTTAGGTATTGCAAGTTAAATAATAAATTAAAATTATAATTATCACCGTGTAATGAACCAACTAATTTGTACATTCTGGTGAGTAAAAGTAAAAAAATATACAGGCTTGTGGTTGACCGCATACTTTATTGCTATTAATGCGGCATTTTTTTTTGTGCTACGGAAACTACACACATTTTTATCTTCAAGCACAGTGCTTTTTTTATAAATAAATAATATGAACGTATAAAAAATAATTGATACGTGATTTGCAACGCAAAGTTATAAAAAGTGTTACAAAATATTACTTAACATTAATACTGATACTAGCACATCTTGTCATTTCATAACAAATAACGTGCGATATAAACATTATACAATGCACGATCTAAATGTAGATAATACATGCTCATAGTGATATACGCAATTAATATTGATATCCACCATTTGCCGCTGCGTCTCCGCCGCTACCAGATGGATAGCCACCGCCGCTTCCTCCTTGGTTTCGACCTCCTTGATTGAATCCGTTACCACCGCTTGGACCACCAGAGGGGTAACCACCTGTACAAATTCGCGTTAGAGAATTGGCTGATAAACAGTAATTAATATAAATGTCTTACCATTGCCACCTCCGAGATTGTTGTTGCCACCGTTGCCTCCTGGGCCGCCAGATGGGTAACCGCCGCCACCACCGCCTCCTTGACTTCCACCACCGAATCCAGATCCAGCCTGAGGACCAGATGGATAACCTCCGTTTCCACCTTGTTGTCCGCCAAACTGTCCTTGTCCGCCGGACGGTCCTCCAGATGGATATCCATTACCGCCTCCGCCGTTACCACCAAAACCACCCGCACCTCCGCCTCCACCAGATGGATAGCCAGCATTACCTCCAGCACCTGGTGGGCCTGAAGGATAGCCGGAGTCTCCACCACCACCACCACCAGAAGGATAACCGCCAGCACCTCCCGCTCCAGTATTAGCTTCGCCTTCGTATCGGATTTGAGGTTTAAATCCATCTTGATCCGCTTCATATTCTACAATTTGTTTTCTGCCATCTGGCAAAAGAACATTAAATTCGCCCTGTGCTCGATCACCATCGCGCATTTCTGTATGTCCGAAATTACTACCTGATTGGTCGTCTTTTACTTCGTAAGAAAATTCGTATTTTGCAGGCTCCTGTAATACAAAAGCATTTCAGATTATCAGAAATATTCATCGATAATACTTGTCTACCATACTAAAAGATTCGATGCTACTTACATCGTTTCCTTCATCTAATCCGTTTCCTCCAGGACCACCAGAAGGATATCCATTTCCATTACCATTGACAGCTCCAGAAGGTGGTGGTCCGTAGCTGTCTTGTACTTGTCCGCCAAAACCACCGTTACCACCTCCTGCATTTGACCCACCAAAGTTGCCAGATGGTCCACCACTAGGATATCCACTGTCTCCTCCAGGAGGGCCATAACTGCTCGATGGTCTACCTCCACTGCCACCTTGTCCACCAAATCCACCATTGCCATTTCCTGGGCCCTGAGGATAGCCATTGGAAGATGGGCCACCTCCGTTACCTCCACCAAATCCACCATTACCACTTGATGGCGGGCCATACGAACTCGAAGGCCTTCCACCTTGACCACCTTGGCCTCCCTGACCGCCTTGACCACCCTGGCCTCCGCTGCCGAATCCATTGCCACCACTTGATGGCGGGCCATAACTGCTGGACGGCCTCCCACTAGAACCGCCGTTATTTCCGAAACCACTACCACCAGCAGGAGGGCCATAACTGCTCGATGGACTTCCACCAGCTCCACCGTTACCACCAAAACCGCCGCCACTTGATGGTGATCCTCTGCCTCCATTTTGACCCCCGAAACCGCCTCCGTTACCGTTGGAAGGTGGGCCATAACTGCTGGAGGGTCTTCCATTGCCACCACCGCCGTTTTGCGAGCCTCCTCCGTTACCACCCTGCTGACCGAAACCACCAGGTTGACGTCCATTTCCGCCTCCGAATCCATTTCCTCCTGACGGTGGCAAGTATGAGTCCGAAGGTCTACCACCTCCGCTCTGGCCACCAAATCCACCAGGAGAACCAGAAGGTCGTCCACCTCCAAAACCGTTGCCACCACCATTTCCTCCAGCGTTGCCACCAAAGCCGCCACCTCCTGCTGCCGGTGGTCCGTAAGAGTCCGAGGGTCTTCCTGCGTTTCCACCGCCGATTCCGTTTCCACCCTGAGATGGACGACCGCCACTTCCACCGCCAAATCCGTTTCCACCACCAGGTGGTCCATAAGAGTCTGATGGTCTTCCTTGGCCAGCACCACCTTGGCCTCCGAATCCACTAGCTGGTGGTCCGTAGGAGTTCTGAGGTGTACCTTGGTTTCCGCCTCCGAATCCGCCACCGGGACTTCCGCCACCGAATCCACCAGGGCTTCCACCACCGAATCCACCACCTCCGGCCGATGGTGGTCCGTAAGAGTCGGACGGTCTTCCACCGTTTCCACCGCCGAATCCGCCTCCACCAGCCTGGGGTGGCCCGTAAGAGTCAGAAGGTCTTCCACCAGCAGCACCACCGGGCCGTCCGCCGTTTCCACCTCCTGCTGCACCGCCGAAGCCGTTGCCACCGGCTGGTGGTCCGTAAGAGTCCTGCGGTCTTCCAGCTCCACTGCCTCCGCCAGCAGCACCGCCGAATTTATTGGGTTCGTTATTGCCAAAGCCAGGCGGGCCATAACTGCTCGACGGCGCTCCGCCAAAGCCATTGCCACCACCTCCGAAATTACCGCCAGCTGCTTGACCACCACCGCCACCGCCTTGGAAGTCCGGAGGCCTGTATTGATCAGAGGGACTTCCGCCACTTGGTCGGCCGCCGCCGCCAAAGCCGCCGCCTTGTCCTGGAGGGAGGTACGAGTTTACTGGTGGCTCTGGACGTGCTGCACATAACGTTAGCACAGCTATCAAACATATTACCTGAAAAGTCATAAAACAGTCTCGGGTCAGAGTCCAGGAGAAACGGCACTTTTTTATATTTTCCCAGGCGATATTGCACGGGAAATAAATTTGCTCTCGAGCGTTGATTATTTCATGGGCAGTACGGCGTTTTATCGTCGTCGCGCGCGCGCAAAAAAATAAATGTTTCACAGCAGAAAAGTAGTTGGAAAACGTATTATGTAGAGACAAAAAAAAAACACTCACCTTCTCCATGATCAACGAGTAGAATCCCAATCGTAGCACGCGACGGCTATCTGTCCAGCCTGTGGACAATAACTGTTAGGGCAATCCCAGAGGGGAATCCCCTTTGACGTAGCGGTGCTCGCAAACACCGTCCCTTTATAAGCGCACCACCGTGCAAGCGCCCGAGCTAAACGAGAATGACAAACCCGTGGTCGTAATCGACTTTATATACTCCCCGGCTCTGTCCACAGCGTTAGATCATGGATTTGGTGCAACTCCGGCGAAGATTTACAGCGAAGATCGTTATAACTGTGTCATGACGGTGAATCTATCGCTGCAGCGCTGGTGACGGTGGTGCACGTATGTGCATGTGTGCCGAGTGGTGGGGGATGCGAAAGAGAGAGAGAGAGAGAGAGAGAAGCCTCTAGTAGCAGCATCCCACCGATAAAGGATTCCCATACCCTCTCTATTCCGATTCGCCGCGTTCGCGGTGCTTTCGAGTGTGCATCTGCTGCTGCGGCGGCGTCGAGAGGCACACCATAACAAAGTTAAATGAAAGGGCAACTGCAAAATCTAGGACGACAAACGTATATATATATATGCCTTCTGCTATACGAGCATTTTAAGCCTTTGCTCAATGGCGCGAGGGTGATGAAATTAATAGGAAAACTGGCGAAATTCATGCAAATCGCGCGCGCGGCAACCTATAGCTCTCTCTCTCTCTCTCTCCGCGCTAAAGCAATCTTGATTCTTTCCTCGGGGATTTTTTAGCCTAATGAAAGAAGCGCTTTCTGTGTGTACACGTATATACGTTATTTCGTCAATGATTTCATCCCGCAAAAACGGCGATTCCGCAAAGAATCTCCCAAGATTAAGTATCATACTCATAACGCACGCAAGGGCTATCAAACATAAACACACATCTAGACCGAGAACAGAAACTTTATGGCTCAATAATCTTTGGTCGCATTAGCTCTCCTATTGCATCGTTGGCCGCTAAACAAATAACAACGATAATAAACATGTCTCGTTAATCCAATACGCGCGCGTTATAATTGCCGCGAAAGAGAGAAGGTATATACATATAGATACTCGTGGCTCGTGCCAGCGATTAATAGCGCTCGAGTCTAATCACGGCAGCTGGCGCTCAATTATTAAACGGTCTGCGAGTATATACAACGAGAGGACTAATACGCTATGAAGCATAAATGCATCGGATCGTCAGGTCGAGGGAGAGAGAAAGAGAGAGAGAGAGAGAGAGAGACGTGTGCAATTTACAAACGCGGAAACGTGCGCGTGCAGTAATAAGGAGCTGAAGAAGCAGCCGACGAGGGTAACGCGATATGTAACGCGCGCGCCTATACACGCCGGCGATTATGATAAATGCATGATTGCTCGTGAGAACCGAGGCGGCGCGCGCGTTCCCCACTCTTCAAGCTTGCGATCTGGAGAGTGACACACGACGCTCTCCCTGTTTATCATTCCAAGCTAGAGAGAGAGAGAGAGAGAGACAGTGATCTCATATGAAGCTATGGAGTGTCGTTTGACAATTTTTTCGGCCACACTCAACTCGGTTCCGGTTCTGTTCTGATATCCTCGCATTATAACAAGCGGAAAAAGAGCCTCTCGTATTTTCTCACATTCGGCGCGCTCGTATATACGAGAGAGAGAGAGAGAGAGAGAGAGAGAGAGAGAGAGAGAGAGAGAGAGAGAGAGAGAGAGAGGATATGCACAGCAGCGGTCTAGATGTGGGACGGCTGCACGAGATGCACACGGGATCAGCTCTCCTCGTATGCATATATATACGTGTGTGTGCTCGAGCTCAGACTTCTGATGCGGCGCAGGGGGCTTATTTCGCCACGAGAGCGCGAAGCTCATTGTGAGCATACGTTGCACTTTCATTAGGCATGTCAAGAGGCTTTTGACGTCTTTTTACGTATTACACACGGGATGCATCCAGCTCTCGCTGCGCTGCTGCGAGTTTCCTCACACTCCTCACTCCATGGTATTGTATATCTATGTTTTATCGCTTTACGTCATTCTACATTTAATATAGCTATCGTCGATTCTATCGAAAATAGTTTATGTAAATTTATATACCTACACACACAGCGACTGCATCTCGCACGTGTGTTATACCGCGCGATTTCTCGTGATAATAATACAAGCGTTCGGAAACGCGACGCTTGCACGCAAACCATCGTGGAATCGCTCTTTTTCCATCATATCTTATAAGCGCGTCGTCACAGTTTGAATTTTTAGAAAAAAGTGAAACTTTCTCCATACAACGTTCATATATTGTATATGTATATCGATCGTGCGAACGAAATTTCCTAATTTTTTTTCAAAGTGTATACCGATGCCGCGCGTGGTTATATAACGCGAAAATATTTCGTACATAAACGCGAGAGAGTATAGCTCTCGCATCGGTAGTACACAGCAACAAATTGATTCGCAGGCGCGCGCGCGCGATCTCGAGGAATCGCTTTTTCGGGACAACGGCATCAGTTGCTGCAGTACAGTAGAGTCGCGCGCGCGATATATAGCTTAATTTCCCGAGGGCGATGTAGAAAGCGTATATAGGTATATGTAGGTATACAGCTTGCATGCGATCTCTCTATGCAGATTCGCTCTCGCGCTCTCCGTCACATTGACACGATCTTTATTGATATTCTCGTTGCTCAAGTTGCTCGCGATCTCTTCGGCAAGATTGGCTGTATATGTATACATATAGATGATCGGTCGTGCGCCACTACCGCTAATGCGAACACAATCAGCATCATTTCAACGAAAAAAGCGTGTATACGTATATTATACTTATACCAGAGAAGAAAGAAATCTGGATTATACGATGCACACCACCACCGAGTTTTCTTTTTGAGCTCGGCAAAATTTAGAGAAGCTTTCAGAGAGAGTTTCCTCGCACGATTCGCAGTGCCGTCACGTAGAGGCAGCGCTGTGCGCATCATTTTTGCGCCCTTTATACAAAACGCGCTATGTACACAAAAAAAGGAGCGTGTACATCCTCGAGGTGCACGCTCGCGAATGCAAATATTCGAGATACGCGCGACGCGCGTGTGAGATAAGACCGTACCACAGCGATATTGTGTACCTAAATTTGTGAGGATTAATTTTGAATAGTTCGAGCGTGGCATTCTTTAAATAAACGCGGAAAATTAACGGACGCGACATTTCTCTCTAATGATCTTCGAAACATATTTCAAAATCCGATGGTATTACCTAATTGTACTCAAATAAATACACGAATTATATCTACGAGCTATCGCTAATCAGATTCACTCGGATGTATGTATGTAGTTGACCAAGCGCGTGAGTAGGTGCGATATCGTTATTATATATATATATATATATATATACACGATCTTCTAGAACATACGGAGCAAAGCAGATTCTGCCACGTTTCGATTTCCAAAGTGCGAGAGCGGCGGCTCAGCTGCCGTGTGTTGCATCGGGCCTTGCGAAGATGTATACTCGAGAACGCTTGAGCAATCCGGCTCTTCACCTGATCTAATTTAGAGGCCCGACATCGATCTACAGCTGTCTTTTCTCTCTCTCTCTCACTTTGGCATTGCGCAAGAATACCTACGCCGCCGCCGACGCTACCGCTGCCGCTTCTTCGGCATCTCTCCGGCCCGATAAATACGCTTAGCGCAGTTCGCAGGACGGCACAATGTCGCTCGCCGATGCGTTGTACGTACACGCGCGCTATCGATATATTCGCTGGTTAATTGTAGCGAAACTGTTTGTTCATTATTTTTTTTTTTTTTTCAGTTATATGTATAGAAAAGGATCGTGCGCATGCAGTAGTTTATCGCGCTACCGATTCCGAGGACACGAGTGTGTATTTCATTTTTAGATGGGAAGCCGCTGTGCTACAGTAGTGTGTCTGGAAGAGCGAGGAGATCGAAGCAAAATTTCGAAACGCGACCTGACGTAATTCATTTTGTATTCTAATAATGCTTGCCTATGTATACCATCGGAGAGCCTTGATTCACTCGTATAGCGCTGCAGCGCTTTCGATTTCTGCGGGTTGTATCATAGCTGCTGATGGTCTGCCTTTTTCCTCCGAAATTCGGAATAAAATATTACAAAGTCAAAATACATCTCGGAATAAATGCTGATATACCCTTCTTATCTCGCTGTGTGTATTTTGCATGCAAAGAACTGCTAAGTCTCTTTCGTTCGAGAGTATATATTACACGCTGCGAAATTTCTCCTTTAATAAAGCCATTCAAATTCAAACCTAATTACCATCCAATACGACGGAGCTGCGAAAAAAGCTGGATACTATATACACCCTATACATATAGCGGCAAAGTTTTTCCCTCCGCAACAGGCGCACAGCAGAGCAGCTTCTCTCTCTCTCTCTCTCTCTCTCTCTCTCTCTCTCTCTCGAGCAGGACTAGCAGGCCGAATTGCTTAAAATAATGCAGTCCCTCTGAAATGGAATTTCCCATGCGAAAGTTGGAATTAACTTCATCCGTACAAAGTTCCTTCCAATTAATTAAGTCGCGCTGCAGTAGTAGTAGCAGCAGCAGCAGCAGCAGCAGCTATTTAATACCACAAGAGGGTGAACATCGATTACGCAACGAGCGTACGCGTACTGCAAAACTTGTAAATGGCATGCGCTATATAGTATCTCTCGATAAGGTGCATCTGCCGTGAAAACTTGGTGCATCTAGCCGATATCTAGGTCTTCTGTGTATAAGTTGAGCAAACGATGCATGAAAAAAAAAAAGCGCGTAACACGCGCATAAGTAGTCTTAGCGAGGTTCAGCCAGACAAGCTCATGCGTAGTTGAATTCACCATGAAGCTCACGCTCGGAGCTTCATTACACACTATAGGGATAGCAAAAGTTTCGTCCTTAACGTATCGTTTCCCATATCCGCTGTAGTGTGTGTCTCTGTAGTATATAACTCTTCTCCACGGTGTATAATACGGAGCCGCGGGTATTATAGTTTCGGCGCTGCGGAGCTCTCGCGCGAGCGCAAGGCGTGTGTCCTTTGTTTCGAGGCTCTTTTGCCAGTCTGAAGAGAGAGAGAGAGAGAGAGAGAGAGCATTCATAGCGCGCATTAGCCTGAACAGTCTGTAATTAATTATTATTGAGACGAGGATAAGAGTATTACCCCTGGAGCTGCTGAATACTTAAGAGCAGCCCTGCTCTCGTATATATAGGAGCGTTAATTAAGTATCCGCGAGCTGCACGTGTGTGTGTATAGTACCGGTCGAGATTAAGTGTATGAAATTATGGCTTGTATCTATAGTACGCGCGGTTGGTTACCGATGATATAATCCGATTTATATATCAGGACTATAATATAATATGCATGTCGTTGTAGGTGATGCGGAGACTGGAAGCTCTCTTTGGTCCATATAAATGTTGAATAATACTGTGAAACGTAAGTCACTGGCTTTGTAATGAGATTTCTCAGTGTATATATAGGTGTGTAAAGTCACAGTTTGATACGTATTGATATGATAATTCGGCGTTACGTAAAGCAGCTGCAGCAGCCGAGGAGGCTATAATTTCGTCACGACTCGCCGAGGAAAGTTCTCTCTCTCTCTGTCTCATCTCTCCCGGATCAACTTGCAGAAGTCGTCTACAGGTATGTATATAGCATAAGAAGGTTTTCCGCGAAGGACTCGAAATTGGTTCAGCAGCATTGAATTGCAGATGATCTAATATAAACGCTGATGATACGCTCTGCATAGAAGATTCCAAGTGCGTCCGATAAGTCTCGCTCTTGCTTTATTAAACGGTATACAAACAACGCATACACTCGCTCTCTCTCTCTTGTATATACACGACGATCTCGAGCCAATAACGGAAAACGCTGTCATCACTCGCTATGTGTGTGTATGTCTTTCTCTCTCGTTTAGGCGATGGCGGCGATGCGCATTGCGCAAGTATAGAATCCTAGAGAGAGAGAGAGAGAGAGAGAGAGAGAGACGAGACGACGAAGGATGATGCAGAACGCTCGCCGCGAACGCGACCCAGATGCGAGGAGAAGAGTAAACTTTATACTCTCTAATCGCATGGGCATCGAACCCGAAACTTTTGCAAGTCCCTTCGCGCCAAACTTTTACTTCCAGCTGCATCAGGCTAATCTCTTCCCTCCATTGCCCTCTGTGTACTATATATACTGTCCCGATTATCCAAGTGTGTACACTTCATTCCCGAGGATTGGCTCGCGTGTGTGTGTAGGTACAGCTTGACGACAGATTGGCCAAGTGTATCCATGTGTATAGAGGTCGATAATTCAATTTCGGAAAAGAGCTTTCGATTACTCGCGGATTTTTCAACTCGCTTCTCTATCGACCCTTAATCACTTACCGTGAGAGGAACGAGTTAGTGTATTTATTTAAAATTTTTTAATTCTTCGAAATTGGCCTCAATTGATTTTCAATCAGTGTATAACTCGCGAATGCTCTAATATTAGCTAAAGAAAATTTCGAAGTAAGATCTGCAGTACTCCATATATATTTCGACGTCCAATTCGATTTTTCTCTCGTATATAGCGACTGTCCGCTCACTCTCGGCGCTAATGTAATCCCCGGAATGTTTAAACTTTAATCGGTTTTCCAGGATAACCGTATTGTACGCTTTTACCCTTTGCGGCGCTAACAACGCGGCGCCGCGAGGATTCGAAAAGTACAATTTATTGGATCGAAGCTGTACACCTATACTACTATTGCACCGAAGCTCGTTTCACTTAGACTTCACGGAAAGCAACGTACTGGAATCTGGGTGTTTAAACTTTCTCGGGAGAGGGATAGAGAAAAAGTGCTATACGGGAGAGAGATGTATAGGATCCGCGGGATTTCTCCTATTTCGAAAATCTTGTAGCGTGTCGAGCTATGAACAGTCGCTCTCCGTTAAACCAAAGCCAATTAAAAGTTATTCCGACTTGCTTCTCGGATGTGTAATTGGATCAGCGTAGCTATATTACATAAAACCCACACACACACACACATAACAAAAGCGAAAAGAAGAAGCCGAAATAGAGACGTGTATCGAGTGCCTCACACTATACAAGATACCGATCGGTCGGTTACTGGCTCGGAAATAAAGTCTAAGCTCTATCTACAGGCTCACGTCGGACGAGCGACGTTTTCATTATTTTCCGTCGACGACGAAAATACCTATACACACGCCGCGTTACTTTATACTGTGCCTTCGAACGAGTAGATATTTCAGCCGAGATATTGCCGAGAGTCTTCTCTCTCTCGCTCTCTCTCTCTCTAGCGACGGAGATTTTATTTGAACAGCCAATTAGAGTGACAATAATGGCTCGGCGCTCGCGGAGCTTCACGACAACGATATCTCGCGCGCGGCTCATTGAGATATATACAAGCGAGGAGATTCGAGCGCCAGAGTCGTGCGGAATTATCGCGTGGATCGTCCTGGGCGCAGATGTATATACCTGTATAACGTCTCTCTCGGAAATCGCTAGACACCGTGTGATATAGAGTAGAGAGAGAGAGAGAGAGAAATGGAAAGAGAAGAAGCGGAGAGTTTGCGTTGAATTATATAATTGTATGGACTTTGTGTATTGACCGCTTCATGCGCGTCAGTATAATTTTCCTAAATATAGTTTAACCGCACGCATATGCGACCTGAATGAAATTAATACGGCCATATTATCATCGCGGTTTATTACTATGATTTTAATATACGAATTTTCGGCCAGGCTATACACTTCGCTAAACTGTTCGCCTAGTTTACGCTGATACTAGATTAGCCGTTATGAGCTTATTTCACCTCCGATATATCGCAGCCGATAGAATACGCTTTTATTGATAAACTAATTAATGCAACATAATACGTTAATTTCGACGGGAAACGATGAATCAATTACACCCGTTAAATATTTCATAATACGTGCATCTTTATCGGCGCATAGTTAATTGACGGTATCGTTTATTAATTCGCTTTTCCAATAATATATAATCGTATAGATATAAACGATGCATAATAAATACAAAGCCCTCAGTCAAAGCGTGCAAAGCTGGATGGGTAAAAAGTATAAAGTCGAAAGTGCGTCAACCAATATAGTATTAGGAGATGGCGACGGCGCTTAACTTCCCGTCGGCTTCATAACGAGTAAAGTTACAGCGCGGCATTTATGCTTCATGACAGAGCGAAAACTTTAATCGATACTAAGAGCGCCGTATCGTTCGACCTGATAATACTCCAGATTATGTATATTACGAGGAAGCCTTTTCTCCGAAGCGAGGGAAATTCGACGGCGAACATCAAGGGGATGAATGATTGATATAACGCGGCGTGAGACCTCGAGTGCGTCGCTATATACAGAAGCACCGGACAAGAGAGAATATATACCGACGAACAAGTGGCCGGTCGGATGTACTGTACAGAAGAGAGAGAGAGAGAGAGAGAGGGAGAGAGTAGCTGCACGAAATTTCACTTTGTGCTCGAGTAGTCCTGCTTGTCATCGAGCGCTTGACAGCACTGTCGAGTGTCGACGGAATTCTCAGCTTTTTCTTTTTTTCAAGGGTACAAACGATGGACGCTTACCACCTGACATTTTATAATTATCAACAAGTAGACTTGGGCCTCGATTTTGACAGTTACAGCGTCAGCGGCTTAAGCAGGCCGAAAAAGGCTGTTTTGGCATGCGGTTGGCACACTACTGCTATATATCAAGTCCGCGAGCAGATTCTGATAAAGGAAGCAAAAAAGCGCCAACGCATCACCTATCGGTCATAGCCAGATAACCTCCGCGCGTACCTATCTACGTCTATAAATAAACTGAAAACCGTCGCCTGATTTTGCAACGAACAATTCGAGACCATTCGAACATCGAGCGTAATATTGCATTAATTTTCTTTCATTCTCTCTGTCGTCACATTTTATTATCTTCGGTCGTAGCTCTCGCCAGCCGCTCTCGCCGGTACTTTCGTCACCATCCATCACCGCCTACTTATGCGCGCTTCTTCTCGTCGCGATGTGTATGGCTAAATGGAGAAATAATACGATATGCGAGAGGAAAAAAATCTGTTGATTGTCGTTATTTTGCGCGTTAGAGTTGAAGCCAACGAAAGAGCTGTATCCTCGGACACAATGTAACGAGATAATAAAACAGAAATCGTAAAATACTTTATTCGTTATAATACTGTGAGAACACAACGCACAACCCTCGTATCGTGCCCCTTCTCTTTAAATTCATAAATATGTTACGAGTGCGCGTTCTGTATATATCGATTGCAGCATATGTTGCCATTGTTTCGAAGCGAACGTTTTCACTTTTTGCGCCTGAAATTCAAAAAAGCGCCCGCGCGTGTATCTGCAACTCTGCCGATTAAGTAATAAAACGTTCACGCACGTACGCACTATCTGGCAAATTATATTTAATGCGCAGAGATCAGCGAGCGATACACAGTGGATTATCTTATGCATTGTAGGGGCATTTTTTAAAGCAGGTCCCATCCATTCGGTACATGGAAAATGAAAATTACGTAAGCTCCCAATCAGGCTGTGGGGATAGGAGAAAAAAAGTCCGGCAAAAAGGAGATAAAAATCAACGTCATTTCCTTTCCCATGCATAACGGCTCATTAAGCCCTGATGTGTGTTGTAGAAAGAGAGCGATCAGCTTTGACAAGTTATTGGCGGCGTTTATACGGCATCGGCGCATATATATAGCCACTTATCGGGCGCTTTAGATCGCGCTCGCACGCCTCTCGTTTATTCCGAGCACACTTATCACGCCCATCAGCGAGGAGTCGTCCCGGAGAAAAGCGATGGCAACGCCGGGGAGTCTCTCTCTCTCTCTCTCTCTCTCTCTCTCTCTCTCTCTCGTGTGTATAGGTATATATATGCGTATACTACAGACTATAGAAGTTTTCCGAAAGAAGGGCCAGACAGAGGAGAAATTTTCGCGCGGACACCCGCTGAGCGCACACGACGTGGACAAAGGGGAAACGACTTTCCGAGCGATCGCTGTCGGCTTATTCGAATGCGCGAACATTTGTACCCGTCGTAGCGAATGCTCTCTTCTGCCGCTGCTGCTGCTGCTGATGTAACTCCGGATCATCTTCAAACAAATCGCTCTCCAAAGTGGTCGGAATTTCAGAGAGGTCCAAAATAAAAAAAAAAACTCAATAATTATGGTTTGTGTATGGAGTGTATAAAAAAGGGACGTTATATCCAGGTCAATATCAGAGAGACAATTCGGTTGTTATATAACACACACACACAGACACAAAAGCAGCGGCAGTAGTAGCAGCCGTAATCAATTACGTTTTATTATTGAATTTGCGGCTGCCCCGGCAGAGAGAGAGCGAAGCGACAGGTGACTATTTAAACATCGGCTTAATTACATTAGAGACGGCGCTTCTCCTCACGAGAGAGAGAGAGAGAGAGAGAGAGAGCCGTTCCAAGTGCCGAGCGTCGGACCACCAAAGTTTAGCGTTAGTCGCTATCCTCGCACCCGCACACGTGCAGCCGTATAAGCGTTGGAGAAAGAGAGAAGTTGCTGCTGTTGGTGGGGATGAGGACGAACTCGTGGAGAGGGAGAAGAACGGACGAGAGGAGAGAGAAAGAGAGAGAGATGCAGCGATGCAGACCGGATCACCTCATTACCTACGTGACTCCCACATCGTTATGCAACCGCTAAACAGTGGCTCTCAACGGCTGCTGCTGCTGCTCATCTTCTTCTTTTCCTTTTTCCTAATTCTTTCTTCTTTCTCTTTTTGCTCTTGTTCTCGTCGGGTGCGCAAGCGAGGCGCCGAAAACTTAATTGTTTCTTATGCGCGGACTCTCTGGCTCGAGCTGACCCACTTTTTTCCGGCTTTTACGTGTGCACAGATTTGCCTTTTCAAGCTACTCGAACAGCTTCTTACTCGGATTTCTTCTTCCGCTCTTTGCTTAAGCTGTACAGCCTCATGACAAATGGTTGTTAATTGGTGGAATTAAGTCGTACAATTACGCGTAAACGAATTTTTTCTTTTTTCCGCTTATACACGCCTATGTTTGTTCTCCCCTTTGTAAATTGCGAGTAATCACAGTCCTACATTCTTCAAATACATTCGACAAACCGGAAAAAAAAACAACTCTCGCTATGCGCGCTCTCTCCAGGTCAAATTTCCGCGGGCGAAAAAACCTCTCTCGCACAAGGCATTCCGTGCGCCGGACAAAAGAATAACTCCCGGTATACTCCGTATACGCGCCTAAAAGGCATAGAACGCGTATATAATACGGCTCGGCACGTCTCGCTGGGTTTAAGTGCATTTTCGCGCGAACGTGTACACAAGTGCTTTTGATACGTTATCGCGCCACTGGACTCGCGCTATACATCTCGTTTCTTTTTTCGCCATACCGCTCGTTGAAATTACGCAATCTTACTTTTGACGATATAATATTGTTAAGTTACTTCGCTTTTATGCGCACGGCCTACTTTACAGTGATAAAGCGGTTGGAATTTTCAAACGAGACGGCAGCACGACATACACAGATGGAATTACAACTGTGTATATAGTTAATAATAGCCATTTGCATAATTTTTTCAGACACTTATATTACAGAAACTAAACGGCATCTAAGACGGTCAGAGATTCCCGGAATTCGCCAGCAGCAGCCATAAATAATGCCATTAGCAATCCTCGGACAAAGCTCCCCCGAAAGCTCTCTCATGAAAGTCATTCCAAGCGCGTTTAGCTTCCCTGCTCCTATACGCGCGGAATATAACGCGCGCACGGATCTAAAGCCACGCGAGCGGAATAAGCTCGTCCAGGATTTATATCGTAAGCGGGTGAGTATGTATGTAAACCCGCGCTTTATTTTAATGGGAGCGGCGTCGAGCGTCTTCGTTTTCCGGGAACTAAACCGACGATGCGCGAGAGTCATGCCTCTCTTTTACTTTCCCTTTTTTGAATTTTTTGAATTTCATTGTATTATAATATATACGCTAAGAGACAGACGCACTCGGGTAATTATTTTGCATACGGTGTATGATTTATCGGGTGGAATTCTTCGCACGCTCGTTTGTTCGGTACAGCGCATTCGAATATTTCGAATGCTGCAATGCTTCTTTGCGTAACGCGCTCGCGCATCAATTGTTAACGTGATCTCGTGTATAATTAGAAGGTTATATGCTGTGATACTTTTTAATTAAAGCTTGTTTCGTTAAAATCCCGCTGTGTGGATTATTTCGAGTCGGGAATGACTTGCACCGGAATAATTTCGTTCCATATATCTCGACGCTGAAAACTTACTCAACGAACGAATTGTCTGCTTGTCAAAGCAGTACTACACTGTAAGGGCTGTCTCTCTAATTAAAAGTTTTTTGAAAAATGTATGTCGAACTTTTTTCGAATAATCATCTCGTTATAGCTATATACAAGACTCGCGATTAAATTCAAATCGAAAAAAGCTCCGAGGATTATTTCAAAAACTCGTATCGTATATATTATAACAACGAATCGAGTCGTCATTAAAATTAACGAACTAAGCATCAATGGCTCAACGGACTATTATATCACGCACCCGCTATGTATACTCTCTGCCAACATACTTTCGAATAGCGACGAAAGGCGCGAGATGAAAAAAAATAAAAGAGCCAAAGCTGATAGCGCGCGTGCGAGCGCGTTTCTCATTCTAAAAGCGCGAGCGCCCAATTATTTTCGTGCAACCAGCCGAGCTCCATTTACTTTGTACACTACAGTGCGCCAGGATCGTATTCTCTACACTCGCACACTCTATTCCGACAATCGAACCAATTAACGCGAAAATCCGAAGATTCCCAGGGGCCGCGAAACAGTGGCTCTCTCTCTCTCTCTCTCTCTGCGCAGCCAAATTAAATTCTACCGACCGAGCGACGGTCTATAACGGATGAAAAAAAAATCCTCGCGAATCAAGCCGGTAGTGCGGACGACAGCTCGATCCTCGCACCTTCTATATACCTGGAGTACACACACACACACACATACACACACACACACACGCACACAAAGTAAAAATTAAACGAGAAACGGTGCGAATTTTGAAAAAAATTTCACGCACCCGAAAAGCTCCCGGCTTTTTAACACCTTGCGCAAGCTGACCGAAAAGCGTTGAGGAGAAAGGAGCAGCGACGGCAAAAAGAGCCAGAGCCAAGTGATGAAAAGAAGAATGACGAGGAGAGGAAAAAAATAAAGTTTAAAGACGGCAAAAAGGTCGGGAAAGCGCTCGCGAGGTTCCTTTGTTTTGTCGCGAGAGAGAGAGAGTGAGAGAGCGCTGCACCGCCAGTACAATGCGCGCAGCGCACAGAGAGCCGTATAATTCGCTTCATTGTCGTACAAAAATTATGCGCGCCGGGCATTAGAGTAGTAGCACCGCAAGCGCAAGTACGCGACAAAGAAAAATGGAAAACAGAGGCAAGGGTAAAGTGCCCGCGATACACAAAGAAGAAATGGAAAAGCCGCCTCGATGCGCACCACCGTTGTACGCCCTCGTTTTCGCGTTTAATAAGCGCGATCGCCTTTCGGCGCGCGCGCATGTTTATTAATTTGAAGAGTCGCTTTGATGCCTTTTTACGCTTTTAATTGCTCCCTGCAGTCACGTCGTGTGGTTTTGCAGTCGCTTGGGTGTAGCTGCTGGATTTAAGTTGAGGTAGTGAACGTTTAACTGTTAAACTATTTTTTAAGTAGATAAGCTTGAATGAATCATGAGAGGTTTTATCCATTTTTTAAGGAACTGGTTATCGAGCGACTGACATATTACAATAAACAGCTCGCGTATATAATACATGAATTCTTTTGGGGATAATGTATACGTTTTATGTATATATAAGAGAGAGCGTCGTTAACAATGAAAGGCGTGCATCCGACACGAGTTCTGAGAGCGGGTTCAAAAACGACGAGGCAATGCTTGTGTATAAAAGGGAATGATAAATTTCGAAAATTGCAGATGACTGAAGTTAATGGCCGATCTTAAAAGCACTCGTAAAAAGGTATGTTCCGGTATGGAAGTGCCTCATTCGAATGAATTTTAGTGTTGTAACTGAAATGTTTTATAGCGGGGCGGCACCTAAATCTTGCCCGTAATGTGACTTTTTACGGTAAATTTTTGTAACCCCAGCAGTATACTATAGTAGCTTCGCTTACATTATGGATACTTGGAAAGCGAAAATGCTTACTGTCAAATTTCACATCACGCCTTGCATTAAACTTTGGCGCGCGATATGATAGTGAATTTTGTGAACAATATACAGGCCGAGAGAAAAATGCTATTGCTTTGTTATTCAGTAGTTTTAAAACTCGCGCTTTTTTCTTCGAAAAACGCTACTATCATCGTCGAATACCCGAGAAAAGTTACACGCACGTCAAGAATCCTCCACACCTCGAACAACAACAACAACAACAAAGATACAAGTTCCGACACCTTTATAAACATTTCATGAGTTCTCGCTTCGCTGAAAAGTAAAGAAAAGAAAAGCGAAGTATATGAAACTTGGCGAAAAAAAAGCTGGAGAAAATTCGATTCTCTCTCTCTCTCCTTTTCCAATACAGAGCTATCTTCGTCGGCTCTATAAATTCCTAATAGCCCAAAGCAAACATTTTCGCCTCTCTCTCGCGTTTTATTATCCGGCCGTTTTACACGCAACGCGAGCAGAGCCAGAAATGCTCGAAAGAAGAAATAGTTTATATCCTTTGCTGTTTATAGAGCTTTCAAATTCAGGCTCTCGCGCGCTCTCGGCCATTATCGGTCTTTTGCCTCGCCTTTGATCCGCAAGCTTCTCTCTTTCTCTCTTTCTTTTTTAATAGCTTCACACCGCATAGTGTTTTGCAAACGGACCGGCGTTGCTGTGCCGTTTCTTTCCAGGCGAAATCTTTTATTTGCAGCACCGACGGAAAAGTGCGCGAGCGTAAAACTTTTTCGTTAGCCGCGCCACTTTCAAGCGTTAGATCGGAAATGCGAGCGCGCCTCTAAACTCCTATATAAGCTTGCGGACGGAGAAAAGCTCAGAGTATCTTGGCTGTATTGATCCGCATGCGTTGAATTACATTGTGGATGGTTTATTTTTCCGTTGGCCGGCACTAAACATTCGCGCTTTTACTGCAGCGTAGTTTATGATGACTTGACTTGTATCATTTCGAATATTCCCGCCTTTACTTCGTTATACCCCTTATTCAATTACGCAGCCTCGCGAAACCCATCCATCTTTCCGGTCGAATCGGCGATCCTTTTTTTCACGACTCCTCCGCAGAATTAACCTATCAATCTCTCTGTACTTTTTGCCAGCACAGAGCCACTGTCTTTCCCAGTCAGCTTCGTATACCAGCACAGAGGTATATATACACAGTATAATACATCCAGAGCGAAGTAATTCCTCTTTTTGCTCGTCACCGGTCGGCGCTTTCCTATCTCCCTGTGCGCTTGCGTCTTCCTGAAGCAGCAGCAGCAGCAGCAGCAGCAGCAGCGGCAACCGAGATGTTTCTCACGCGGCTGAGCTTCCTGCTCGTGCACGAAGAAAATTGCGAGAAGCCTGCACTCGAGTCACTGACCGAAATAACGCGTTGCTTTTTATCCGCTCCAGCCTGTCTCTCCTCGTAGTTTTCTTTATCTAATTTCCTTCCGTAAAGCGCGCGTGTGACGCAGTAGTAGAAAACGCGTCCCTTCAACGCGAAGGCTCGAAATTGTTCGAGAGCTTTTTCCGAGAGTCAAGCAGATACGCGTTCCTGATGCGTCCTCGTTAACTCGGTAGCGCGCCGGGACAACGAGTTTCGCTCGCGCGTGGCTGTACGACGGGTCGACTGTGTTCAGGCGCGATGGTATACTCTATTTTCTGGAACAAAAATCGAAAGATGTATACTATTGCATAGAAGCTTTCAAAGAAGCTGTTAATGAAGGATCTCGTGAAATTGCATCTGAAACGATCGACCTTTAATAATACTCCACCGCGTCGTCGTCTGCATTAGCCCCCGGCTAATTCGTTTTGGCGGAAAAGAGCCGTGTAGAGAGAGAGAGAGAGAGAGAAGCTTGGGTGCAAGCTCGATATCGGTGTCACACGCATATCCTGCATTCACGGGGAATAGGCGACAGCAACGCGCGGCGGCACCTGCCGACTGCAGGCTTATTGATCAGGAGACGGCTTTTCGCTGCAGCGAAGGTGCGAGAGAGAGACTCTAATAAAAATGTCGAGCGCTCCGAGAGAGTCAAGTGGATTACGGCAATTTTCTGTAATTTTCTTTGGCCCCATGTCGTTCCTACCTTTAGATCCATCTATCGATCGGCCGTTGCTGAGCTGCAGCTTATATATAGCTATATATGCACTTTCCTTATAAACGAAAATTCGTGACGCTCGCGCTTCCCCCTTTCATCGGTATAGTCTGCGCCATACTTCGATTGTATAATACGATCGGCGCCTTTCCTTTTTTCTTTCTTCACCTGGCAGCTTTCTCGATCGCTACTGCTATGTGCTGCACCAATTGATGGACTGCTGGACGGGACAATGGCAGAGGAAACGTGTACGAGGCTTATGTTGCGTAAGTGTGTACTTATTGCAGAGCCTAATGCGTCGTTCGATTCGTCATGTTTTCTTCTTTTTCATGGCAGTCGTATGTAGTCTGGCTGTACACGAGGACTGTAATTATATCGGGGCTGTGTCGCCTACCCGATATGCATCGCTGCGAACGATCTGCGTATACGTGTGTATTTATATCGCTTTTAATTGTACGGGGGAGGAATGAAGTAATTTGGATCGATCGTTCGTCATGAGGCTGCCGGTTTAAAAAAGTTTCGATCAGATTGTGCCTTACTCTCTCGCTGGTGTTAACTTTTAGCACGCGACTTACGCGTGCGCGTCGGGTTAAAGACCTCTTTTTTTTTTTCAAAAAAGTTTTTACTCCCCCTTAGCCTGATATCTTTATAATATTCGAGAACACAACACTTCGAGTACGTAAATACACGGTATAATTATACGAGAGAAAGATTTAATCCTTACCCTCCGCAGCATACTTTCATCGCGTCACGACAGAGAGCTGTTTTACTGTACAGCTCAGTATAATATGTTCCTCTATATCTCATTATTCAAATAGAGCAATCGCACAAGACGGGTTCATATTCGGCAGCATTAGGGTCGTTAAGCCATTTTCGCCTAGGCTGGCGCGTCCACCCACTCAAACTCCGGAAATGTGACGTTACACACGTGCGGGATTGAATTAGCGGACGCAGATTGAAGGACGTACGCGAGTATTTGCATCGATCGAGTACACGGGTCTACACTGCGTGGCGGATCCACCTCTGCGGCGAAAAAGCGCTTTATCAATCAAGCGAGCGAACGAGATAGAGAGAGAGAGAGAGAGAGAATCGTACAGCACTACGAACAAAACAGCAAGATAATGCAGCAGTTGGTCCGGTGTAACACGTCCCCGGGGCGCGTTAGCTCATCGCTCATATATCCAGTTTCCGGGTACGTCCCTGTTACCTAACCCCCCAAGGGTAGGAAGAGGGGGGGGGGGAATCAAACCGGAAATGTATTATTTGCAGAAAGCCTCCTTCGACACTCCCTATGCTATGCCGAGGGCTAGCTGAATTAGGAGGAACGCCTGCGGCGACTACACGGATTGGCTCGACGTACGTGTGTTTGTTTCTCTCCTGCAGTCTCGTTGATTCGTTTTTCGAAAAGTTTTCCGTGCTCGGCTCCATCGACATTCAACCGGAGCTTTGTTTTGCATGAAACGGATATAATTCAGAAGTGCGAGCTAAAAGCATCTTCAACTATATATTCGCCAGTCAGCCAGCCAGAACAGTATCCATATTTATAGTCGAGTTAGCTATGCACTATGCACTCGTATTCATAATCGACAATGTACACCGAAAAAGCATTCGTGCCTTCCAATATGCATGTACTTTTGACGTGTCATATCCTACAGTTATACACGTCGGTCGCTCTCCGAAAATCGATAAACCACCCCATAGAGCTACTGCAACGATAATCGCATCTTGTCGCCGATGCTCGTACGCTAATCGGCCACATTCAAGAGCACGCGAAGGGTAACCTATTGCAGTTTTATCATTTATTCTTGATTGGCTAACGTCGTTCCCGAGAGCATGTGGTGCAACGCGACTCGCATCAATTGAGAGATAGGAAGATGAGAGAGAGAGAGAGAGAGAGAGAGAGAGAGGAGAGAGATGCAGAAAGAGGACGAGATGAGAGAGAGAGAGAGGGGAGAGAGAGAGAGTAGAGGAGAGTTAGCGCGTTAACCTTAATTGGATGAAATGCTCGATTCATACGCGTGCGCTAACAAGCTGCCACCGCCGCCGCTTGTCTCTTTGTACGGGGGGGGGGGGGGCATCACCGCGATTGTTATTCAGCAGACGCTGATGATAATATCAGCAGTTTTTATCGATTTAAGCGCGATTTTTCATTTACGAAGTTTCGTTGCGCATTCGATTTTTCAAGAATCGCAAACACAAATATTCCCCGTTTGTTTGGCCTGAAGCTTTCGAAAAATACCGGCCAATTTGCCTGGAACAGCTCCCTTCTTCTCTCTCTCTCTCTCTCTCTCTCTCTCTCTCTCTTGATCCAGTTACACCGCCCCGTGTATACACACCCAGGCGTCATTGGCTTTTTCGCTGATTCATCCAAACGTTTCTTCCCCGATAATGCGCGTAGCTCCTCCTCACGGCATCAAACGAGCAAAGTAGGTTGGAAAAGAAAGGCAAAGGAAAATAAAAGCTCGGCGAGATAAGGGAAGCGCAAAACCCGTTGCATTAGCAGCAAAGAGAGAGAGAGAGAGAGAGAGAGAGAGAGAGAGAGCGAGAGCTGTATCTACAAGGGATGGTTTTAAATTTACTTTTCTGGAAGAAAACGATACCACGCTGCGCTGCTGCTGCACGTTTCTGTCTCTGACAGCCAAGGTGTTCCAGAGTAACGCAATAAGTGTAATAACACGGTGAGCCTTAGCTCTGCACTGTGCTGTGTCAAAGTAATACCAAGTTTTGAAGGGCTACGTGAGAAGCGAAAACGAGGCGCGTGACTCGCTGACGTATACACGCCGTTGCTGCTGCTGTTGCTGATGGGACATTCTTAGCAGCTCGCAAATAAGAAACAAGATGCGTCGTATAGTTGAGCTGGAGAGCGAAGAGAAGAATTTTTCCACGACGTTTTCTCGCGCGATGAATGCGAAATTTATAACCTGGTGTCGCGTAGTTTCATGCCCTGTTAGTTGGATGTTTCTTTCGAATTTTCTTCTTCTTTCCTTTTGATCTCGCTTTTGATGGTTCTTTAGCTTTGTTCGCGTCCGACTATACCCGAGCGTTTCTACTGTGCGACACGATACACATTAACGCAACAAGTTCTCATCGCGATAAGAAGTAATCTCCAACTGTCGAGAGAACAGTGAGTTTCGTTCCTGCTGCAATGCATCATACTGCCGCTGTATGTGTGTGTATATAACACATAACGCAAGAGCAACACGAGCACGATCAATCATAACGAAAACTATTTAGCCTCTAAACGTTTCGCTCTGTGTGTCCTCTCTGCGGAATCCTTCAACGTCTGCGCAAATGCTCCTCTCGGAGAAACAAAGCAGTCTTGCCTAAAAGCGCTCCACACAAGAGGCGGTTGGTTTTGCGGTCGATTTGAGAAATGAATAGTATTCAAGTCGTCGTCGACTATTAGCCACGTATCGAGTGCGATTCTCTCTCGCTATAGAAATAGCTATTGGTGTATAGAATGAGCAAAGGCAAGGAAGCAAAGTATAGACGAGCTTGGGGAAATTCAAGCAACCTCGCGTAGACATATATAAACAAGGTTGCGCTCTGTTTGCGCGGAGACCACGTTATCCGTTTGCTCGCGGCAAATTAGCTACCCGCAACGCTGTGGCCGGATAGAAAGGAAGTGCACGCAAGTCCGAGACGGATGAACACGGAAAGGGACGAAATAACGGTGTAACCCTGTAACCATGACTGCTCCTGTTTTGCTGCTGTTGCTGATAATGATGCAGTCGCACGGTAACACTGAAAAATTCGGAATTTACGAAGATCCGATTCATTTTACGGTTTTTATACCGCGGATTTAAGAATTCATTATTTTCATGTCCGGATTTCGTATTCTTCCCGAAGTAGCGCATACAATTAACATCGACAAAGGGAATCCTTCGCCAGCCGACTATAAGCTGATTTTTCATTTTCCCGTCGACGAGATACTGAGGTAATAGTCCTCTCTTTGTGCTCACGCTCGAGTAGCGGAAAGATAATAACGCCGTTTGTATTTCCCGCGAATCTACCAGCGTGCTGTGTACTACAATACTCGTTTGAATCGTATAATAATAGCGAGTATAATAGGGAAAGGAGTCGCAGAATCAACAAAACAAGAGTCAATCCTATATTGGGTATAAGAGCGTAATCCAGCTTAATGCGCGTCATCCTTCATCCGAGTGACAAAAAATCCGCCGAAATCTTTAAAAGCCATTCCGCAACTGCATCAGCCAGAGAGAGAGAGAGAGAGAGCTCGTTTTCAATCCTCACGGCTTACACCGCGAAGATTTCTCCGGAGCGCGCGACGAGGTGAAAAAAAGGCCAAAGATTTTCTCCCCGTTTCAGCTGGAATTTCGTCTATTTCCAGCGCCGAGTAAAATATGCAGAGCCGACGTCACCGCGACATTCCCGGGGATGAGACTCTCTCTCTCTCTCTCTCTCTCTCTCTCTCTCTCTCTCTCTCTTCTCTTTTTTTCGCTACTGCGTACGCGCGCAACGGTGACAAACGGGCCGCGGAATGAAAACCCCTGTAATGGACGAGGATCCGATCTTCCCACGGAGCAGTGAAAGTAAGAGCCTACACTCTACCGTTGGCCTCATATACATACACGTATATATATATACGGCGCGGTAGAACACACATAGAACCGAGCCTCCGCGCAGAGATTATTTCACGTGTCGGCGGTACTTTTGCTACACGGCGTATCTATGCACGCAGCCTCCGTCACATCCTCCGCGTGCTCAAGGTAACCCATTGTTTCACCGAGCGATGGGATTGAATCGTCGCTCGCTTTCCGACCCACACACGCGGCCCCTCAAAGGTCGCTCGTATCACGTGATATAGTCGTATATGCACCGCTGGGAAGAGAAAATCTGAAAAAAATATAAAGCTGCATACTTTGGTTGTTATTGCGTCAAGCGGTTGCAAAAGTTTGGGAAGTTTGAATGCCAAAGTTTTGGGAATAATTTTTGCAACGTATGACCGCGAAAATTGCTCGATTTCTCAGCCGCAAATGCGGCCCTTTCGTGAGAACACTTTGCGTTACTTTGAAATACGTAAGCGCATTTCTCACTTATTTATGGCATGACTTGTGCACTTTCATCTACAGCTATTCTTCGCGGGGAAAATTCACGCTTTCTTATAAAATTCTTGAAATACATTGACGTCGCGAGGACGTCTTTTTCATTGTTACTTTCACCTCTCTCTCACTTTGCGACCGTTTCTTTGCGTAACGATAATTGAACACTACTCGTGTAATGACGCGCGTCGAGATAAAGTGTCGTCGATCGTACTTTTAGAATCAATCTCGCTTGTCTTCGTCGTAAAGCTAATTCCACTGCAGAATTCGCTTCTAGATTTATACATATACATATACTTTGAAATCGCGGTATACTCGTAAGACGCAGCTTACATTGCGCAACCTGCCAATTATACTCCTTATTTCCATAGAATTTTATTTCACATCAGATTTCCACGAGTTTTCTTCTTCCTCCTTTATCTCGAGGAGAGAAAAAAAAAAGCTCGAGGCCCTCGCGCAAAATGGCCTGGCTATATACGTATATATAACGTAACGCACAGTATAAGGGAAGCTGGAGAATAAGGGGGAATAAAACGAAAATAAAGTCGAAAAATGAAGACGCGCGCGGGCGGCCAGCTCATCGAGCCGGGTAATTTGTTTGAGGATTCGAGAGGCCACCGATACGGATTTTTATTGAAGATTGAATAACATCGAGGTATATAGTATAAAGGGGGGCAAAAATAAAAGAACGCGGAAAAGGCGGCGCCGGGGGGAGAGAGTGGAAGAGAATGAAAGGGTCGGAAAAAGGAGCGGAGGGTTAAGTTCGAGTGCAGCAGGCTATAACGTCGAAAATTCGCGAGCCTTATGAATTCGGTGAAAATTTTCTCCGATGCTCCGAGAATGAATTCGATCGTCGAGATGTGAGAGAATATCGCTGTGCGCACGACTGAATCTCGAGATTTTTTTTTTTTCGCTTCGTGGGATTGTAATATGAAAACGAAGGCGCGCTGATTACTATTATACCCTCTTTTCCTTTCGTTATTTCAACCGTGAAGACGTATTCTTTTTTTTTTATTATTATTGAAAAACTTTTATTTTGTACAGTATGTAATCTATCAATGGATATAATATACGACAGAGTTATAATGATGAGTAGAGTGTATACATGTCTATCGGGGTAACTATGTATATCGTATGGAGTAACTTTCGGTATCAATGAAAACTGAAGGTCTGAAGTATAGGAAAATCGTGTATGGATATATTATACGCTATGAGAAAGAAGAAGGTAACTGTGTGGGTGAATGCGTAGTGTATATTACACCACGCGTAATGGTTCAACTGCTCGCTATAAATACACACTTTATGTATAAAAAGTTTGCCGCGAAATATTCTCGTACACGCCGTGACTTTGCGTTCTACGTATTATTGCGATATCAAATTTTCATCGAACGAAGTTCTCGGCGATTTTTTCGACATTAGTATAATAATAAGAGTGTTTAGAAATTCGTTCCCTTCGAAAGCTTCTACGTCGAAAAATAAGAAGCTTTCTCCCCGACGTAGCTGCCTTCGGAGGAACGATTATAAAAAAAAAAATATAATATGTGTACAACATTCAGATCATATAAGAAAGAGTTCTCGCGCTTGGTCCACTTGCGGAAAGCAGCGACGTGACTCTCTCAGGCCGTCCCAATGATGCGCAACGACAAGTGCGCGCTTAGTATCCGCCGAAAGCTCCGCCGCCACCGCCAGGGAAACGAGGCGTCCCCTCGTACGAGACCTGTGCCGAGAAGCCGTGCTTCCAATCGGCTGTATAACGGACAATTTGGGTACGTCCATCGGGTAGCTGGACTCGGTACTCGCCACGCGTCACGTCACCGTCGCTGATGGCGTTGTGAGAGTAGTCGTTGCCGTAGGCGTCTTCCTTCACGGCGTAGTTGAAGTCGAACGGCATACCTGGCTCGTGCACGTGGCCGTCGTCGTGCTGAAAAGGTCCAAGATTCATTTTAATAAATTTTATACAAAACTGCATCGTTCATGGGAGCTTCCCTCATAAAATAGAGATTCCCGTAATAAACTGATATTTAATTTTCTTTCCAGCCGCGCTCGCTCTTATTGTAACGGTAGCGCGACAGCTGTCGAATCGAAATTACATTCCGTGGCTCTGAGCAAGCGAGCAAACAGGAGAAATATTAGTAGGTAGGTAGGCATACTCTCTCTTTCTTTCTTTCTGGCGCGTTTGATTCAAACGCGAGAGGGATGTGTGCGTGCGTGTGTGTGTGTGTGTGTGTGTAAGCATTGGTTTTCCCGCCGCCAACGTACAAATCGCTCGGAGCCTTCGCAATTTACCTGTCGCGACGTGCGCTTCGCTATTTCTCTTTCTCTCTCTCTCTCTTCGTTTTCTTTCGCGTTCTTGTTTTGCGCGTGTGCAGTCCTTCTCTCCCATCTATCTCACTTTTTCACCCATCGATACGGGCAATCACGATCAGCTTGTCTCCTTTTTGTTTGCTCCTATGCCAGTCGAAAGGCATTCTTTTCTAATGAAAACGTGCGGCTCGACTCTTTGTCGTCGTCGTCGTCGTCGTCGCGTTTATTGGGATCCCCCGAACATCATCCTGTCTACCCCAATGTGTCCTATCTACAGATATACGCTTGTCAGGAGCAAAAAAAAAAAAAAAAAAAAAAACTGCGCATACTCTGTCGATGAATCGAGATTTTAGTGGCGGTTATATTTTCAAAAGTTTTTTCACTCGAGCTTGCGTCATGCCCCGGAGATAGGCGCTAATTCAATTGAAGGTGGCGTACACTCGGCTATATGTAAAGTCATACATCACAAACTGTCATAAATTATCATAATGATTGTGATTGTACATTGTTTGCACGTATATCATAAACATGTGCGCTGAATTTTTCTACACGTGCCATTCTGCGCACCGCCTTATCTATATTCACACGATCTCGCGCGAGTAGGTGGTTCCCTCAGAGTTACTTATTATATACCTCGAGATGTTCGACGAGGAATTACAAGAATTATATGCATTTAATGAAATTCAATGCGCTTAAGTAACTTAACTATGAGAAAGTTCGAGTCAGTGCGATCTCTTTGTCGATCCGATGTATATGTACAGAGTCAGTCTCGAAAAAAAAAAAAAAAAAACGGACACGCGATACGCCTATATATACTACCGTGTAGCCTTCCTTACGTCGTATACAGGCGCAATGCGCGCATTATACACAAATATTAGATGTCTGCCGCGTTAGCCGTCGCGAATCTATCCAAGCGTATACTGCAGAGTGCAGAGTCTAGCAGCAAAATTTGCGATCGGTCGACACGCGACAACGCGTCTATATATGTATACACATGCATCAGAGCCGTCTAGCGCAAGACCGGAGCGATAAGCCGTCGCGGGGGAAAAAAAAAAGGAAGGGAAAATTGAAGTGTCAGCGGGATTAGCGGCGCTGCTCTTTGATTCTCCGTCCTCGATAAATCCGAGATGTTTATCTTTCGCAGCAACGAATCTAACGCGCGCAGGGAAATTGCCGCACGAAATATAGGTTGATCGAAATACGTAGGGTATATTTCATTTCACGAATTATTTTGAAAATCAGAACCTGATTAGCACTGATAATGATAGTTACAACAATTCATTTTTCTACAACGCTTCCGGCCAAAAGCGCATCTATCCCTCGTGTACGCGTATAATAATAATATACACATAGAGCGATGAAGAGCTATAGCTCAAAAATTTAATTTCGCGAACGCGGCTTCGCTGTGTCAAAGGATCCGCGATGTTAATTAATTACATCCCGCGTATTACACAGCCGCATGAATTCCTGACGCTGAATGCCACTACTCCCCGCGCTGACTAACGAATTCAAATTACAAAGCCGGGAATTTAATTCCCTACCTATTCTTATACACACTCGAATGCAAGGTATATCCCACAATATAAGTGAGACTAATTATTCTCCCAGCTTGGCTTTTATTAGAAGCACCGCACTCGAGTGTATAAAATAGCTTGCGCGCCACATTGAGTTATGAAGCTCTATCGAGTCGTGAGATCCTCCAAAAGGGTTGAACGAAATCTTTGCAGTATATATATACGAGCGATCGATCAGAATTAAGAAGTATTTATCTATAATTGTTATTAATTACCATGGTTACAGAACCATACGCTGTTTAAAGAGGCTTGGGATTGATGGAGTGTTCTCCTTCTCTCGTGTATACACACAGACTCTCTCGTGTCCAATGATAAATCAGAAATTCCCTCGCGACGACTAGAGGCAGTTTATATACCCCGCGCTACACAGCGTAGCGAACGTCGACAGCTAAATTATTTCCTATCGGGGCCAGCAGCGCCGGCGTGACTCTCCTTCGAAGAGGATCGAGTTCGAGCTATCCTCCTCGAGCTTCAGTATAGTGCAGTGTATATATAGGTGAGCAAGTGTAGAGAGTCTCGAATTATACGCGAGCGTGGGTGTGGAGGTTTATTCGAGCGAGGATGGCTGTAATTCTGTACACTCGAGAGCTACACACGGGCTCGTGTAAAAAGTTATCGGAGATAAGAGGCGCTACGTATATATGTGTTTGGTCTTCGACAGCTCGCTCGGGTATATAATCTCTCTCGATGTTTCACCGTATCGCTGTAAGGCTCGCTTCTTGTACGTACAGTGAGTTACGTATACTGCGCTTTTCTTTTTTTTTTCGCCAGGGCGCGACGATATTCTCGCGTATGTTTTCAGTCGTCGGGAGTAGTGTTTCGCTCGTTTGGAGTAATTTATTTCATTATTAGTCGGCGGAGACTGTCTTTATACTATATACCGTTGGTGTACAGCGCGATGAGAGATAAAATCGTTCGGCACAGGTGTCTGCAACACTTTGAACTCCGTGAAAGCGAAAAATTCGTGAAATTAACATTAGAAATACCGAAATAAACTCTTGATAAAAAATTCATTAGAATCAGCAAACACGCGCTTTATTTATACGCTTTTATAAGCTTTTATAAGCTCTTATAAGCTTTTATAAGCTCTTCCGCGTAAAGGTTATGAAAAATCTTTTACATTTTTCGCCCTCCAAAAATAAAAAAAAAAAAGCCTAGCTGCATTCCGAGAAAGCGCGACTGCATTTAATTATAATTAAACGCCACAGTTTAGGCGTGCTATGTGCTGGGCGTACTTAATTTATTTAATTCGTACGTATCTATTTCTTTCGGAATTTTAATAAAGCAAAGTGAATTGAATTTTCGCTGGTTTAATTACATCAAGGCTGTACTGCCTTTGAAAGGAAGCCGCTCGGCGTGGGCGATGCAAGCTCGCAAAAGAAAAACAGCTCGAAAAAAACGCGAATGCACGCGCGCAAAAGGGTCATATTTTTCAGAGCCTATATGCATGTACAAAGTAAACTCGCTGAAAGAGATGGATGACGAAAGAGAGGCGAACATACAAATAATATCTGCGCGACGCAAAGATAACTTTTCGCGTTTCCACGTAGATACATCAGTGTATATACAGTGCACTGTGTCGCGTTTACAGCGATGATAACGTGGACGCTCGCGGAGTATTTATCTTTGAAATTTTGAGCTTTATGCGCCGGCGCACGGGGTATAACTCGCGTAATTAAAATTCGCTCGATTCCACCCAATCATCAAGCCATAGTCGTACGCGTCGATTAATTTTCCTAATTATATCCACAGTCACGATTACGGATTCAATTATATGGTCAGGAGAGAGACAGGAAAAGTGAATAATTATAATTATCACGTGCAAGCTCACGTACACAGATATAAGAAATCTACGGGAGCGCAAATAGAGCCGTGAAAAATGTTAAAACTCATTAGGCGGCAGTGGTATCAAGCGAAAATATTGCGCAAAAGTTCCGAGGATATACGTACATACACACAATAACTTACGCGAGGTGCACGTCGCGCAAGAAGCAAACACGCGCACGAGCGCCGGCGAGATAAGCAGCAGTACACAGAGGGAGGGGTATACGGCTGCGTTTCTTCTAACGGCGCCGTCCTTCCGCTATAGCCCGTACAAATGCGCGTTCGTGCTGAGCCGATATCGCTTGGCTCGTAAAAAGAGCGCGAGAATGAAAAAGACGAGCGTCCGGAAGCTGTATACATAGCTACACGCACCACGACTCTTTTCTCTCTGTAGACGTACTATATGTATATAGATATACGTGTGTACGGGCGACGAAAAGCAAGTCGGAGAGAAGATACGGCAGGGGCAGTTCGTTAGACGGCCGTTTGCATTATTATGCCCGCGGAAGTGCAGGAGCGCAAAAGTTTCGTGCCCGCGAAGCTGTGGGAAGGACTTAAACCGCAAGAAAGACTTTATCGCTGCCGTGCTGTGTATAAACTGCTTCTGCAAATGCCCTGGAATGTGCGCGCGTATCTTTATAAGCGAAGAAATATTCGTTGTTTCGTGGTGCTGTATATAGATGTAATTCCGAATTTTCCGGACTGTCGCTTGGTGGACGGTCGTATAATTCTCTACTGAAGCTGAGAGAGGGTCGAAGTTTTATTCGAAAGGACGTTAGGACCATCATTGCGTTTCAATTTGCCGGGAGATGATACTCGAAAGGACGTATTTGATATTTACGATTGTGTCCACGAGCCGAGAGAAAGATAGCTTTTTGCGGAGGTTATACGAGTTCTCAGCCGGAAAACTTGCTGAATGAGAATTAGATATTATACGCTATGATGTACTCCTGTGTTCCATTATACAAGATGGACGAGGATAACTCGGTTGGTAACTGCGTTTGGCTGAATATATTCTGAAACTCGATTCGCGCATCAGTGAATCGTATCGTCGATTGCCCCGAGCTGTCGAAAGTATAAGGGGATTACGAGCTGATGCGGTAGCATGCAGCACGTTATCATCCACTCAGATTCAAAGTTCTCGCTACTCCGCGCGATTCACGTTAACCCGTTGTATGCTATCGGCGTCTCATAATCGATACAGCCATTGGATAATTTAATTGAGCGAGTAGGCGGGGATATTGAAAAATTATCCATTGTCTGGTCGAGATTGGCCTAATTACATACAAAACGCTAAACAATATAAGAAAACTTACCGTGTTACCGGGTCCGCTGGGCGAGCCCGTGTAGTCGGGGAAGCCAGGTGTGGGCCTTGGGCCCGGAGCCGGATAGCCAGGACCAGGAGGCGTAGGCCTGCCGGGTGTCGGGAATCCAGGGCCTGGTGGTCTGGGCGATGGTCTGGCAGGTGGTCCAGGAGATGGCCTGGCTGGTGGGCCCGTTGGGAAGGTGGGAGTGGGTCTCGACGGTGGTCCCACTGGGAAGCCTGGAGTCGGTCTGCCAGGTGGACTTGGGCTCGGAAAGCCTGGGCCTGGTGGCTTGTTGTAGTCGTAGCCCTTGGTTGGTTCTGGTGGCAGGTACGTGTTCGCGTTCCGCCTTATGGTGCCAGGTGGCAAGTCACCCAGGACGCCTGTCGTTGTTACTGCTGCTGCTGCCAGGCACAGCAGTGCGAGCTTGACGATGAGATACAGAATTGACGTTAGTGATGTTTCGAGGATTTTATTTGAATTCTTATTCGGAAGGATCGAAAGCTCGTTAAATTTAGTTCGTCCCCGGTCGAACGTGTCGAATTTATTCATGTGAATTTTGACATTAGCAGAGAACGTATTTTCATTAGGATTGGAAAGAATAAATGCTTGTTGAATTCAATTTGACCTCGATTTAATAATATTCGCCCGAAATTATTAATATGAATTCTAACGTGTATGATGATACTAATTTTGAAATTAGCGGAAAACGCATATGTCCTCATTAGCAGTAATTGTGATTCTGATAAATTTATTTCATCGCTTAAATTAACCAATATATAATTTCTTATCGAGATCAACTCAAAATCTAGAATAATTATAAAATACAAACCTTTATAAAAAGATCGAATAAAAACGATTTATTGCGCTGAGCTACTTACTACACAACAAGCCAGCTACCATATACCAGAAGCAAGTGTCAGGGACAAAAGTAAAAATCCTCTTTTTTCATCGCAAGCGCTACAGCATCACGCTTGGATAAAAAGCAAAGCACTCTATCAGTCGGTCGCGCTCCTTTCGAATTTCACGGCAGATGAGAGAAGGTTGCATGTGTGCCGCTCGTGCAAAAGCAGCCCCGTTTTCTTTCTCTATACCATAGAAAATATCCACGTGTGTGTGTGTGTGTGTGTGTGCGAGCGTCGGTTGTCGCAATTTCTCGAACAATGCCCTGACCTTTCGAGCGATCAGATACGAGGCGCGCGCGCGCGCGCGCGAGCTTCATATTGTCGAGGGAACACAGCTTGCTCGCGCACGCGGGAGGAGCGAGAGGAAGAGTCCGTGTAAGAAAATTGCCGTAATTTCTATAGTAGTGCAGGATACGTCGCAGGATATTTTGTCGATATTTCAAATAACGCGCAGGTCTGCACGTAAACTGAGCAACCTTATACGGATTTGCTATATATACTTTAGTTTTGTTATATACGTATATATACACGAGATTATTGCAGACTTTGTTGTTTGAGCTTTTTTGCCGATGTCGCGCGAGAAACTTTCCAGGAGCTTTAATTTTACTCAGCAGGAATTCACGTATACATATCGAAAGATTAAAATTACCGTTTTATCATAATGCAAAAAGTAGAATATTCGCGAAAGCGCCTTTAACTGTACATATATATTTTTGTTAATTACGCCGAACTTTCGAGGTGAATTTCAAGCCGCCTACTTGAACATACGCGCCGCGCAAAAAGCCAAGAGAAGAGGCAAAAGTCCATGAACGGCCGAGTATAATGTAAGTAGTTGCACGGCTCTACTCCCTTTAAGTAATTTTCTCCCTAGTCCTGTGTGTACGCGTATGCGCGTGTGTATACTCGCTTCTGTGCAGTAGTCTCGTTACGGCAAGCGAGGGTATAAGAGAGACTACGTCGAGGAGAGAAGATTATCGAGTCCCTTTGCAAGCGCAGAAGCGGACTGTGCGCTTGGGAGCTTCTCTTTTAATTCGCGAGAGCTGCTGCAGCCCTGATGTAAAGACGAGGCGCGCTTTCTCTTTGCCTCTTGCGCGCGCGAAGCGCGAAATATTCTTCGCTATCGCTGCGCAGGTGCTGCTGGGAGGAGCGATAATATTAAGGCGCGTTGGAATCTTTGATCATTTTTTTTTTTTCATCTCATGCTTTTATTCTAACTTGTTAGGGGTTGCTGCCTTCTTATCGAGAAATAATTAGGCTGGAGGGAGACTCTTTGCTTTTGTGCAATTTTTATTCCGTTTGAAGAATTAATTCTAGTAGAAAAGAATAAGTACTGCACTTGCAGATATGATACATATTTTATTTCATGGAGTAATAGTAGGTATTTAACATTATTTAATTTGGATTAAATTTGAATTTCTTATTACGCTTATTCGACCTTAATTACCCGCCTTCATATAGCGACTTTTATTAATGGAAGATGTACGTAAATGAATTTGAACATTTTTCAGCGCCATTGTTTCAGATTAATTCTTTTTTTCAAAATGATTTATGAATTAACAACATTGCAGTCATGTCGCATGACCTGTTTTATTTTATCAACTTTTGTTTTTATTATTATTTGAAATGCGGATATTCGATTCTCATAGCAGGTATGGATTTTATATTTAATGTGTATGAATTGTCAATGTGAAAACGTCTCCTCCTCCTCAAAATAAATTTTATCAGTATAACGTATGATTAGTTTGATTGAAATCTCAATTGCATTAGTGAAATTGAATCAGGTTTAATTAAATTTTATCCATTCGAGTCTCGTGCCTTGCTCGACTTTTAATGCAATTGTCTTCTCGAGCGCTCTGGCAATTGCTACTCAAAAAGCAAACTTTCAATCAAACCCATCACAAAATTGAATACAAAATTAATGAATAATTCTTTATTGACAGTTGAGACGAATTCGTTTGATCTCAAGTCGTCACCTCTCGCGTCAATGAATGCCCTCACACACACAGAGCAGAGAACGCCGTCAAACATCCAGTCCATCGCGCAAGAATAATTACGCGGCTCGCATCTCGACATTTCACGCTGTATATCCTATCATTCTATTCCGCCTTTTCCGTTTTAATATCTCAGAGATTGTGTGTGCGTGTATGTGTGTGTATGTGTGTGTACGCGTGGCGCTAGCGCGAAAGGATCTGAAACGCCGTAATTTATACCGGCAACGAGAGAGCGATTATTCAAGCGAACGGCGACAGTTTCATTTGTCGAGCAGCTCAGAGTATACGTAGCAGGGTATATACACACGTAACTGCTTTGTCACGCGACTCCAGAGAGCGAGACACGAAGCCTTTGCCTTTGCCCCTGAGGCGCGCTTGTAAGGAACATCTCCAGGTTTTCTTGAATAATTATTGTTCTGTACACAATATCCTATCGTGGAATTCATTCAGCTCTAGTTTATCACGTAAACCTATGATATAAGCGAGATGAGTATTGTGATTTCTCTGCGTTGAAAAGCAGCGACGGTTTATCTTGATTGAACAAACAATTAGCTCCATTTATTATTTATCTGTGTGTAAAATTAAATAGTTGAGCGAATTTCCTCTAAATCTGTTAATTCCAGGATCGAATTTATCTGCGTGTGTGCTTTGATAATCGTGAAAATTATTTACTGTATGCGGCGCAAAGCAAACGGGGATTAAAAAAAAAGCACAGTTTGCAAATCCAACGCAAAGAGAGTACTTTTTAAACTGCATCCCACGCGAAATCAGATTTTCCAAATGCTCTATATCTTCGTGTATGCACAGCTTCGTATAATAAACACACGCGCAGTCGCGAGAAAGAACGCGTGGGCGCAAAAATCCACGACGACTAGAGTAAATGTGTATACTATAAATAAATACGCGAGGAGGAGTTCATATATATACGTATACAGCTCGAGGAGACTGTCCCGGCTTCCCCGAGAACTTTGCGCATAGGAATAAATATTATATCCTTATACGGTGGCATACTCGTATAAGGATCGCCTGGTAAATATTTACTTGATATTGGGGACGATTGTTGTCCGCCACTTTATTCATCCCTATCCCTCGAGATACGCGCGTGTGGATAACGTTTTATTTTTCGGTTCTCTCGCGGCGTTTATATATATATAGATAAGTATAGGAGAAAAGAAGCTGCTGTGGAATTTGATGTATTGCTTTTCTGGCGTTTCCGTAAGTTGAGAAAATACGTTTTTTTTTCACCGCGAATTTTTTATCAGTTTAGCGTGCAACGTTTTGTGTGCTCATTATAAAGTTTTTTTTACGTTGGTATAGTATATAGCTCTTGCGTATTACAGTGAACGGAGTTGTAAAGCATACGCTTGATTACATACATAATATCTTCATTATGTGTACAAACCTATAATTACAAATTTTTTAATTCATTAGCGTCGGTGAAATAATAACAGGCAAACCGACAACCATATATACCACACGCATATAGCTTCGAGGCAAATCGAAACGAAATACAACATATATATCGTGTGTGCACACGTAGCTATACATCCCGATATTTGTTTTACCCAAGAGATCGAGAGATGCGTCGGATAAATACGCTATATATATATACTAGTGGGGCTTCGCCCCCCTGCTCGCAAGAGAGAGATCGCACCCCCCGCACCTCCTATAGCAGCTTTTCCTAAAATTATTAATTGTTAGTACAAATTTTTTTTATTAATTTTTTATTAGCAAAAAATTTACTAACAACAATTGTAATGTACATCGATAAAATCGGATCAATTTATGACACACTTTTTGAATCATCTTTAACGACATTTTTAGTCGTGCACTTCGCGACGCGATAATTATTTCGATTTTCTAAAAAATATATTAGGCTATATTAGCTAGCACTATATTAAGATGATGTATAAAGTTACTTTCCTCCGACTCTACCAACCGAACGACTCGAGCAATACAATACATTTTGCATAAATAATGTCTTTAGCCTCGGGAAGATCCTACATCCTTTGTAGAACTTTCCAAGCCTCATAACAGCTCATAGCACATCAGTATCAAAATTATATATAACAGTAAGATAAACTATATAAGAGATATAACTTAAATTTTATTTTCTATTTTTCCCACCACCTATGAGGTAAATAGACAGGAGCGTTTTTTTTATATTTTTGTTAAAGTTTGACTTAAAAGTTTGACATAGTTTGAAGTAAATAATTCTTATAAGTTTATTTTGCTTTTGTATTGTTAACACTTTGATGTGCGTATACTTAGCATTGACTTTGCTTTTGTATTGTTGACACTTTGATGTGTTTATACTTAGCATTGTCTTTGCTTTTGTATATATATCACTTGCGTGTTTATACTTAGCATTGTAAAAACTTATAAGATCATAAATGTGAATTATATATCAAAGTCTTAACAAAAAATAAGTGTATCCCGATAGCCAATCGATATATATATATAGCGATTTGTTCGAGGGCCTTAAATATTATTGAGTAAAATTGTAACTCAGTACTTAGGTGCAAGATTTAAACTTAAGTTTTCAAAAAAAGTTGACAAAAAATAATTAAATAAAGCTAATGAGCATTACAAGTAAAGATTTAAGAAGTATATTTAACTTGCAGAGATCGATAAATTCGTATAGAAATAAGAATTGAGATAACAAGAAAATACGTCCGGATCCAAATTTTTATATGATTTGTGCCTTATTTCTTTACTTAACTTGGTCTGTAAAATGCAAAGCTTCCCTAGGTAGGAACAAAAATTTTATTTTTTAATAATTGAGTTTTTAGAAACTAAAACATTAATAAAATGAAAACATATTTGTTTCCTCATTATGCTACGTAAAACGAAAAGATCGATCATCAACATATATTAGAGGCACAGGTCATTCAACAACGCAGCAATGGTTATTATAAAAAAAGTAGTGGACCAGATTTATGTATAATTGTAACATATAATTGAAAGTGGGAAGAATCAAAATTAATTTCAAAACAATTTCCAAAAAAAGGAAAAAAAATATATATTTTAAATGCCATAAGCAGTAGAAGTTCGGCGTTAATTCAGTACTTTTACTTTTTTTCTTTCGATTTTCTCTATTTCGACAAACATTAAATTCTTGACCTTTTTATGATCTACAAATTTTATATATACAATAAGATTGTTCTTGGCCAACTAGAACTTAATCATCAGATAACGAAAATAACAGTTGAAAAATAAAAATCAAACAAAAACTAAAATGGGGGTTGCGAGCGAAAGCAGAGGTCTGTTTGTAGCGAGTCGGGTCGGTAAGCCCCATAGTCATTATATATCATCTTATCTATTATATAATATAAGAAAGAAATCAGTACGATGCACCGTGAAGTTTAGTGGAGGGAGAGAGGCGATATTCGCAGACGACATGTTCGAACATTAAACTTATCTGCTCCTTTGCAGAGCGAGGTATGCTCGAGTATTAAGAGTTTTATAATTCGTTTTCTTGTTTGTGCCTTCCAAGAAGTTTTGTCGTTTTCTTGTAACGATGAGCGCGGTAAAAGAAAA
>CM053169.1:4679231-4835629 GCA_012977825.3 Pteromalus puparum
CCGCACAATAGGCAAAATTCTTGCTTTCATTGTTTGGATCATGTGTAACAGCCCCGCAGCCCCCGCCCGACCCCGCACCCCAGCCCGCCACCGGCCCCCGCACCCACCGCGCCCCGCACCCCCCCGCTCCATTAGTCGCTTTCCTCAAAATTTCTACTTGTTAGTAAATTTTTTTTATTAATTTTTATTAGCGAAAATTTAACTAACAACATTGTAATCGTACATCGGAAATCGGATCAATTTATGAACACTTTTTGAATTCATCTTTATCGACATTTTTCGTCGTGCACTTTCGCGACGCTATCATTATTTCGATTTTCTAAAAATTATTGGCCTATATTTAGCTAGCACTCTTAGATGATGTATAAGGTTACTTTCCTCCGCCTACTACCAACGACCGCGAGCATACACATTTTGCATAAATAATGTCTTTAGCCTCGGGAAGATCCTATCCTTTGTAGACTTTTCCAAGCCCTCTAACAAGCTCATAGCCATCGTAGACAGAATTTATTATAACAGTGAGATAACTTATGAGATTAACTTAAATTTTATTTTCTATTTTTTCCCCACCTATGAGGTATAGCAGGAGCGTTTTTTTTTATATTTTTGTTAAAGTTTGGTTAAAAGTTTCCCTTGTTGAAGTAATATCTTATTAAAGGTTTGTCTTTGCTTTTGTATTGTTACACTTGATGTGCGTATACTTAGCATTGACTTTTGCTTTTGTATTGTTGACTTTGATGTGTTCATCTTAGCATTGTCTTTTGCTTTTGTATATATTCCTTTCTGGTTCGGATGTCTTTATACTTAGCATTGTAAAAATTATATAGATCTATATATGTGAATTATATATCAAAGTTTAACAAATAAGGCAGTGCGGGGGGGAGTATCTCCAAAACAACTATATAATATAGGTAGATATATATATATATATATATCCAGAAGAGAATCGGCTCCTTTACGGATGTTTATTTACGCGTACGTTTTTCATCTCAGCTCAGTCCTCTTTTCCCGTGTCTCGTATACACGTACACAAACAGTCGCGATTTCCAATTTCACGAAATTCCACCTCGCAATCCTCGTTTTTCATCTTCCGATCGTCGTCCACCCGCTAAGCTACTTTCCTGCGATAACAAGCCCGCGCGCGAGCTTTATTTTTCTTCGTCGCGCGAAAAAACACTGCAGCCGTTCTTCCTCGGTACAATAATACCTTTCCGATCAAAGCCACACGAACGACTATATATAGTATAAGCCCGTGTCTTTCCCAATACATACACACACACACACACACACATGCACATACCGATCAGCCATCAGTGTCGCGTTATCGCTGCGGTGGATACCCAGGAACAAGCGCAAAGGACGTCTCATCGTCGTCGTCGCAGTGGTCCGATAAATTTACCCACACACACATAGTCGCGCGATAAGCATCGCGAGAGTACTGAGGGAAATTTCCGAATAGCCCCACGGGATATCCCTTCTGGTGCAATGGTGTAGCTCGATATCTTGTGCCGCGTAGTGAGGATGCACACGGCTGTATACACCCGAGGCGCGATTAGACCGAGATGTGCGACGCTGCAGGACACGAGAGATGCACTACCGAGATACGCGGCGACTCGGAGCTTTCAAGGTGTGGTCCTGAGTGCAGTTTAGCTTTTCGGTCGGGCTGCATTCTGTCACTCTCTGGATATATATATATATATATATATATATATATACTCGCGCGTCGATATCGATGCTCGATCTAGAGATAGGCTTAATTAATTGCGTCTCTGATACATGCGCGGTGATTCCGAGCACGAGATAAACGTATAGATGCACCGGTGTAAAAATATACGGATACTCTACCTGCGTAGCTCGTGATGCGCCTAGGAGCATGACGATGGCTCGTTATACGTCGTCGTCGTCGTCGTCGTCGTCTGCTCAGGCTCCTCTCTGTCGATAACGAGCTTTTAAAGGCGTGAGCCTTGGACGATCCTTCCTTCTCGGCCAATCAGATGAGCCAATTGAGCACTCGATGATCCGCGCTTTTCTTATCTCTCCCTCTCTGCTGATGCTACTGCTGCTTTTTTTCGTGAAAATATATATCACAGGTTAGAGAGAAGCTTGTCTAACGATGCACAACAAGATAGTTCGCCGAGTGTTTGGCTTGTTTTTCACGCCCTCGTTTTGTGAATTGATCGATCGACTCTTCGAGGCTTTTAAGCCGAGACGAGCATTAAACTAATTTTCATCGAAGAGCTGCACTCGGACGCGCGCGAAGCTCGAGAAGAGAAATATATATATAGTGGAAATTCCATGGAGTTTAGGTGAGTAATTGGATAGCATTAATTTCCACGCAACTGTCTAGGCTTTCATAAAGCCTTCGAGAGCTATAACCGATATACACGAGTGTTGCTATATGTACAACTTTGCAATTTACTTTCCAGCCTGAGTAATCTTCCGTTTAATTATTATTAGAAAGCTTATTCGCTCGCGCGCGTGCGATGTGCCACCGTTATATATACTACTGCATCGAGTATATATACATAATTATATAATAGAAAAAACTCGCGAGTAACGATTTCCGTGCACAGTGGTAGCTCATATATATATAAGATTCACACATGATGAACAACGCAAAGAACACTGCTGTGACACCATTGATATACATATAGCTCTCGAAGATAACGATCGATGCTCTCCTCGCGGAAAAACCAAGCCAAACGCATAGATAGGCGAATAAACGATAAAACACACACGTATGCACAGAATAAGCGGCAAAGTGTGCGGTGCGGTATATATACAATGATCCGTCCCGACGATGAATAAAGACGCTGGCTGACTGTTCGCCATACCGGCTGCCAGTGTTTATATAGCGTGGGCCTTAATAAGATGGTCCTTCGTACGCCACTACCAGGGGGGGAAAAGAGAGGACGATGCTACAATACAAGACACGGCTACAGAGAGGGCAGATCCTAGCCTCCTCCGCTCTGTGCTCCTCCCTTCTTACTCTCTTTGCCTTGGCGAGCCGCCGCCGCTCGATCTCCTCTCCATACAGCTCTCTCTCTCTCTATCTTTCTCTCTAGTCATCTGTATGTGTGTTGGTACCTAAGTACGTCCTTCTCTTTCTCTCTCTCTTACCGCGCGATGCGCTCTGCGTGCAACGCTCCGCGCTCTTTCTCTTTTCCGCGACTATAAGATGTGTGTGTGTGTGTGTGTATATATATGCATGCATGCAGGCCGTATGTGTAACGCGTACGTGTTTCGAGGATCGAGGAGACCTTGGGGAACGGCTGGATACACATGCACGCGCTACTCTGAATGACCGAGTTTTCGTATATGCGCGCGCGCGCGGGATGACACCAGTGGAAACAGACGGGATTGGTAGGACAAGAGTTAAAACCCTGTCAAGACTGTCTGCTACCGATGCGCGTAATTCAAGCGATTTTTAGCGCGAGGGGAGCGTAAATAACAAACGGAGACTTTTAGTGCACAAAGATATTCATAGCGCATCCGCGGTAGTGAAACTCCTCTAATGACGAGTCTTGACTATATTGGTACGTAATGTATACTCATGGAGAGTCGAGTATAATGATCATCTCGTAACAATGACGGTCACGTCGCCGAGTGAAACTTTGAATCCTTTGCACTGGAGAGATATCTGTTCGAAGAATAGAGCAGGAAACTTCTCCGATCTTCTCGGATGATGGAAATCATAAAATGTTTGCCGCTGGATTTACCCTATAGCTCTGCTCTGGGGACTCTCGATTTTTCAACTTTCTGCAGGATTTTTCCCGCTGCGCGGCCAATTTCTCGTTAAACGAACGCCAACGGATAGGAAAAAGTATGTATAGTAAGAGAGCTAGCTCGGATAAGTGGATATGCGAGTTTGAGATAACAAGCGCGAATGTATACAGGGTGGAGCGAAGCGAGTTTTTTTTTTTTTTTTGTTGCGTTAGGTAAAAGAGATAGCCAATGGTTTTTTCTTGGCTCCGCGGCTCTCGTTAATAACCTTTATACATGACGCTGATGGTAACAAGTAGAAGCCATTTGATCCCAAGTGTCTCTCGTTTCGCCGGCGCTCATCAGCGTAATTTGTTATTTCCACGAGGAGAGTTCACTTCATTCCTAAATACCTGAAGCAAAGATCAGCAGCGCCGAAAGATAAGCGAAGCTCAAAGTAAATACCGCCCTTTGTAATTCATAAGATTCATTCCACAGCACAGGTGCTTGTTGACGTAGACAGGACTTGTACACAAAAAGACTGCGCAGAACATACTCAAAGAATTCGCGGAGACACAGAAAGAAAGATTCGTTGTCATGCAGGACTCGCTTCAAGATACGCAGCATCGATTGCCCGTGTCAAAAGTCGAAAGCCAGCGGCGAGTCGTTCATCAGACGGAAATGCAGCCGCGCACACGAGTTGAAATCAAATGTACAGAAGACAGAGGACAAAGAAGATGCCGAAGGAAACATGTGTATTATATACCTTGCTCGCTTCGATGGACAACGCGATGTTCATTTGAATTTTCAGCGACTCTTTTACGAAGGGAAAAATTCACTCGCTTTCGTCATGAGCATCGCTTCGAAAGACACGGCACAGAGAGAGAGAGAACGAACGAGCGATCGAACGGGCAAACAAACGAACGATCGAACGCTTTGCGGCCGAAAGTACTGCAAAGGTGTGCGCGCCTGCATCTCGCTTGCTTTCGACGCTCCAAATGAACAAATACCGGGTGAAAGGACAACAACCAGAGCTATATATCGCGCGATCCGCGGCCTTTCTACATGCCGTCGTGCCGATATATAGAATCTCTATAAGCCCGGAGCGCGTCTCTCCCGCTCTCCCCTTGTTTTTATTTTTTATTTATTTTTTTTTTTCGCATCCGTCGACATCTGACAGTCCATTTCTCTGCGTATATTAAAACAAAAAAAAAAAACTCGCGTTATATGTAGACACACGCCATCCAGCCTAATTGAGCACCGGCAAGCAGACGGTTGTCTAGTGTAATGAAGAATCGGCGGAGAGCGCATTAAGAAATGAAATTTGTCCCGGCGCCGTTGCAACAAAGCTGCACAGCGAAAAAAAGAAGGAGAAAAAAAGCCAGACTTTTCCGCTAATAGTAACGAGAGTAATGTCAAAAGAGAGACCGCGTCACAAAGCAAATGATAAAAAGTGCGAGTGCTAATTCTTCAGAGGACACACACGAAGGGGGTGTGTCTCGCGTTTCTTTGTGCCGCCTGTCGCTCTCTGATGTGTGCATGTGTCGAAAAAAAAAAGGAACGTTTCTAATTAGTTGGCGCATCGCGTTGATACACCTGCCGGTGCAAAAGTGAGAGGGAGTGTGTTGCGGAGTCGTGGGATATGATGAGGAGATTTCGATTCTTACTGTTTGATAGCTTATCACGTTGTGTATACGAGTGAAAAACGCAAGAAAACTACAATTATCATTCAAATAAATGATATTTCTTCTAAAAGCTACTATACACGTAGATGGGTCATTTACGAAGCAGATCCGTAATCTTTTCGCAAAGAGGCCCATTACGCGTTCGACACAAGAGACGTGTAATTAGACGCTCAATTAATCAGCGCTCTCAAGAGGATAGTATAGATATGTGCGCGGTGTGCATTCCTCCCTCTCTCTCTCTCTCTCTTATTTCTTCTCTCTTGTTTGTCGTATTAGACACACACGCGCCGTTTCTCGCTCTCACCTATATCATCATTATACTCGCTGTACGGCTCGTCATTATAAAACGTACGTACGTGTCACCGACAATGTTTCGTCTCGCTTATATCCAGCAGCGGCATCTCTTGTTCGCTTCATCCGCATGATACTTACGTGAGTCGAGCTGTATATGTGCTCTCGGCGTAATAAGTCATTAGTATTCGTATGCGGTTGAGCTGCTGTATATACGAAAGAAAGAGTCAAACAAAAAAAAAGATATTATTATAAGATCTCAGAGCAAAGCTTCCTCGCTTATAGATATAACCTCGGTGTTGCGCTGTATAATAACTCGAAATCCAGTAGCTCAGTGTGCTCTTCTCTCCCTCTGGAGATCCTCGCTTCCATTATACAAGCTGTGGGTAGAGAATATCCGCGATTTTGTGGCTACTCCTATATATACGTCCAACATGAGCTTATCCTGCGCGGCCAGGACGATATTAGTCCTTCGGAGTAGCGATAGCGTATATATATGTAGTTAATAGCCAAGAGATTGAGTGCAAAGGAGTGTGTGTGTGTATGTGTGTGTGTGGCGGACAAGTTGAGAGAATTATTCGCGACGGGGAGTAAATTGCGTAGTCGAACTTCTTCGAAATACGGCGAACCGCGACGGTGATTGGAAGGAGAGGACATACACTTTGAGACGCACATACTCCTCCGCAACATTCGTACACGGCTATAAGAGGGTCCAAGGACGAGGGAATTTCCTATGGAATGAGCTAGTCCCGGGGGGCATGTTTGATGATGGTAGCGCAACAATGCGTAAGAGCGACGGAATAATTCATCATCCGATTATTAGCCGATTCATTCTCGGGCGCGCTTCACTTTTCAACCGATGCTTCTTCTTCTTCTACTAACACTTGCTCCAGGCGCTCTCTTTTTCGCGTCTTCAAGATAGCTGAGTCATACCTACGATGATGATTGCAAAAAGAGGGTATTTCTTTTCGAGTGATTAGACTCTTATACTTATAGGTATGTAAGCTTTTGTTCCTTACATCAAAGGGGTGGTGTGTGTGTGTATATATAGAAGACGTGCTTCTCCCACGCGCGAATCGCGTGTGAAATCGACTGCTCTTCCAATAACGTTTACGATCGTTTTACTGCTCGTACTGCATCATGCAAAAAAAAAATCACGCATTCACATAGTAAAACTCGTGCAGTTTCTTCATAAACTCGAAGAGCGAGAGCGAGAGAGAGAGAGAGAGAGAGAGAGAGAGAGAGAGAGAGAGAGAGAGAGAGAGAGAGAGAGAGAGAGAGAGAGAGAGAGACAGACAGACAGAAATTAAAAAAGCGCAGGTTCTGCTCTCCTCGGCTCCTTTCTCTCTCTCTCTCTCTGTTTTTCTCCGAGATGAGCTACGCTATATATACACACACTGCACCAGCCGGGTTAACGAGCAAGGGAACTCAATTAAGGAATACGCGCGAGCGCAAACTTCCATTCGAGTCGTTCGAACTTTATCCCCTTTATTTTTATTTTCATTAGTCGCGCGCGCGCGGCTTGCGGCTTTCGATGCGAAGAAAGGTATTTTCATCCGTATATATACCTATATAGCATACGTACACACGGCCACGAGATTAATAAAGCAAAAGTGGAGCATTTCCGGGTGAAGAAGTCCCGACAGATGAAAGCTCTGGGATACTTTTTCCCACAGGCCGTTTGGCAGACTGCCCCCGTGGACTCGCAACTTTTGTTTTAGCCGCTTTTAAATAGTTTTGATAGGGCGATCATTGCGGGAGAGCTGCTCGATGAATTATGTACCTCGTGGTTTTTTTTTGGTTTCGAGGCGATTTACGCTGAGATTGGTGACGTTAAAGTGCACAGATTCGCAGAAAATGGAATGGTTGTAGTGGAGTAATTTCGAGAGTTCGTATAGGCTAAACTCTCTGGTCAGGAGATTAAGCTACCTCACGTCCATTTCAACTCTTTTTTTTTTTTGCACCACGAAACAATTAAAAACTTGCACAATTTGTAATGGCTCTCTCGGATATGCAACAGGCCAGAGTAGGATGAATATGCAAAAAGTGGAGTCTCGACGCGTGGGCGAGTTGGAAAATGAAAACTGAAACGCGCGCGCTCTTCATCTTTGCAAAAGGCGCGTGTACAACAAAAGAAACGCTGCGAATGGAGCAACAACCATGTGAAAAAGCGACGCGTCATCGCGGCCGCTTATAATATATTATAATTAGTCACGGGGTTACACTTACCTGTGTTTTCCTAATCGTTTTACAACTGCTTGCAAGAAGATCTCGTAAGCGAAGCGACGATATTTTTCATTCGAAATTGGAGCGCCGGAAATTTCAAAAGTCATCCTGAGGAGCTTTTTTTTTTACCCGGGAAAATTTGAAGCGCTCGAGCATCGGATAATGTAACGCCACGACGAGAGGTATAATGAGAAAAATGTCGCTCCGCGAATTGCGCTCCTAACTCTAAATTAAGCGCTTTTTATGTACAGGTTTTTCTTTTTATTTTTCGCGGAGATGCTTGCCGCTCCATATTTGTTTGCGCTCGCGCTTTGTTACGCACCGAAAGCGAAAAAATTGCGAATTCCTCTTTATGGAAATGTCCCTTGCGCCGTTGCCTTCACCAAGCGAGCGTCTGCTCTTTTCAAGGAATTCATTACGAGCCGAGTCGCATTATCTTCGCGGAGGCCATCGTTTTTCGAGATGAAAATACAAATGAATCCTCTGCGGCGAAAAACGCGGAATGAGCGCTTGATTCGCAGGAAACGTAGCTTAAAATTTTATTCGTTCTCTCTTGTCTCGTTATGAATCGTCCAAAAGAGCTGTATATCGCAGATGATTGCTTATCTCGCGGTCAGGAAAGACGTGATGCGGTGACATCAGGCGAAAAAAAAAGAACGCAAAACTCGAACCGGAGAGATTCCACTCGGAGAACTGAATTATTCCAAAGGTCGAAACACCGCCACCGCATCCAGATGCAGTTCGAAGAAGGTTACGGCGCAAAGTCGCGGGGCAGGTTGAAGGCTTGGTTCGAGAAGAAACTAATAGGAAAGGATCTTTCACGCGAGTGTATATACAAGATATAGGTGCAGTGCTCTCGTGTGCGGCGAATTCTTGCCTCGAGGAGATTGTAACGCGCGAGAATACGTATGATAAATATTTAAGCTGATGGTGCTCGCGCGCGCGCGCGCATCTCACCGTGTGTATATTAGCGGGAGTAAGACGAAATCGTTATTAAATCTTGGGCAACGTCATCGGCTGCCATAATCGTATTAATCACTCCGCGCGTTAACTCCAAGTTTTATATCCACGTCGTGTCGTGTTGTATAGAGGCTGATTACTCGTAACTTATTTTCTCGGATGCATCGTAATTAAGACACTATGCACACTAAGCGAAGAATGAATTTGAAATATTTCGCTCGTCGCGTGAGATCGAGTCTATATAGTATACATAAAGGGCGATTAAAACAATGACATGTGTGTATAGAATTAACAATGTATATACATTAGTAGCTACACGAGTAAGCGCTAGTAAGCGGAATTTTCACTTTGGCGCCTATTTCTCATATTATATGCGTACACCTATATATAGCTGTTTTATTATTATATCGTACGCATTGTCATCCCGTTACGTAAAACGTATTATGTGGTCATCATCTGCATACGCACTTACGTAGAAGAATGCAAATTTATATATAACAATGGCAATTATCGACTTTCTTCAACAAAAGCAGCTGCGCGCAGAGTTCACAACAATAACGCGAGCGATAACAATGAGGCACACCGTCATAAACTGCGGCTACGCTTCTAGCAAGCGCTCGCTTCATTCAATTAGAAATTACACTAAATTAGCATTCTTAATCGAATTCCAGTCGGAGCGTCACTTCTTCTTATATACATCCATCGAGAGAGATAGAGAGAAAGAGCCTTAATAGCAACGAGACACGATTATTGGCTTTGCGTGCACTCTACTCGCAGCATTGTTCGACGTTCGTGACATTTTATCCCGTCGTTAACCTTAAAGTTGGCGCGCGATGTGCAAGTCTATATACATATATATATATATATAAAACGGTGTATAAAGCGCGGGGTGACCGGCCGGATCGTTTGCGTGACCCGCAGTGGCCCATCAGGGCTGATGCAGCTTATGTAAGCTATAGCGAGGCGGACGAGCAAAAAACGAGGAGACTGGACGTTGCCGGAACAATTGGATTTCCGGGTTCGAGGACCTCGTGTATATGTATACACCAGCTGGGAAGGATGCGTGATTGCTTTTCAGAGGGATTGCTCTTGGACAACGAGCGCTGATTGTTTTAGGGATTATTTTGATAAACTACTGTGACTGTGGAAAAAGAAGATGTTTTCTCGGAACTTGTGGTGTGCACACAATGTACTTAGCGATTATGTTCTCTGAGTAACAAAGCAAACTGCGAACAAAGATACTTGTGAAACGTTTATGTCTGCACAGCGTTGTTGCTGCATGATTGAAAATATAAAAAATCATCGTCGTGGTAAGCGCGATGACAATGCTCGACTCGTTGTACATTCTTATATTATAGGTGTATATACGAAGATTGCGTTTCAAAATTCGATTTATTACACCGGCAGCCATGAGCCCGGTCGATCGTCTCGTGCATTAGCATTTTGAATATATTAATATTACAAATATTCATGAGCCGCATTTGCATCCAAAGCTGAAAATTACGAGCTCGATTCACAGTGTAATCACTTATATCGCGTTTTTTTTTTTTTCATAAAAATTGGATTTTTCGTCGGAAAAGAAAAGCTCCGTGTAATACGGACGAGAAAACGACTCGTAGCTCCGGAAACATGCGTTCTTGAGCTGTCCCGCGGTAATTGTCGGTCTCCTGAGAGACCTTAATCCGAGGTATATACTGTAATTACGAAGCAAAGCCTGGATCTCAAAGTAAAAGGGGACGACTCAGGCTCTTCCTACGTCTCCGAGTCCACGTACGAGTACCGCGTATATATATATATGTATATAGATACGCAATACACATCTCACTCCGTATCCGAAATTTCGATACAGAGGAAACGAGCCCCCGCCGACAATTAAAAAAGAAGCTCTTGCAAAATCGGCTTTTCTCCGGCTGATACGACGCAACGAACCAACGCCCCGCGAAATTCACGACAATCACAATGTCCAATAAAACCGTTCCGGCCAACTTTTCCAACATTGTTCTCAGCGCTGTGTATACACATACGCGAAAAGCTTATGCGCGTATTGGCGAAATAACAGGTAACCCAGCGGACGAAAGAGATAAGGATCGCCGATCGTCCCTTGGAATTGGCAAAGCACAGTAGAGAGAGAAAAGACAAAAGGAAGAGTAAGAAAAGTCCCCGGTGCTGTGCAATCGCGCACATGCTGGTATAGAAACGAAATCGGAGAAAGAAGGCGGACGTCGAGCGGAACCACCACGTGTTCGGGAGCGAGTCATGCGAGTGCGTTCTAGTTATACGTCGTGAATGGAAACAGTACGTTGTTTTTTTTTTCTATCTCAACGCTTTTTTTTTTTTCCTCGCGATTGCGCAATTCACGGGCGATAAATTTTTTTCGCTGTATGCGCTGTTACGAAAAGTTGGAGATGATTGAAGACATATAGTTGAAACGGTGTGTGCCGACAACTGATTGAGGAATATTATTACCGTTAAATCATCGTGCGAAAATAGCTTTCATTGTTTTTCCATGAAATACTTATCAGCTTTATATACGATTTTCTCTCTCGGGTCGAATTAAATGAAAAGCTTCTAAAAAGTAAATCAATATACGTGCGCCAATAATTCATATCGTCGAAATTAGCATACAAATTCCATCTTGGCGTTATTGCGGGTCATCAGCTATATAATCGGCACGCGATTAAAAATATACTATCTAGCCAAGCATAACCGTATTTAGTCGTTTTTTTATTTCTCCCCTTGACTCGCCGACGAGTGTGGGTTCGGTATATAAACGACGTTTTTTTTTTTTACTTCATAAATTATCCCAGAGAGCGTTTAAGTGTTGCCACATTTTATTGCGGAGATGTGCAGGGCTCTCTCTACTACTTGTACAGCGAGGCCTGGGATGCACTTACCGTTTCTGTAATAAAACGCTTTACTGGCACTATTAAGATTTGCGCTCGCGCAAGATTTCCTTGTACCGCGAGCGCGCTCGCCTCTCATCTTTACGGGACTATCCCCCTCGTCAAATGAATTAGTCCATAAGTTTATGAATTTCGAATATAACTGACATTTTTATGTTTCAATAATCTTGGTTGAGAAAAGAGAGGGTATGATTTCAGAAATTTATTCGCTTTGCGAAACTGCACCTCGATTTAATTGGCGAATCGATTCGATTAAATGTCAATCTCTCGTTGAGGCTATAGTGTAAGCGAGAAAACAATAAAATTCGCGTCATTACTTCGCGAGCGCATTATATTCCTGTATCTATACGTGTACGGGAATGTTCAATCTCGTCGATTTAAGCAGCAATTAGTGAAATCCCTCACGATGCATTTTCATTAAACTTGACTTTCTAAATCTAATCTTCTCGGCGAAATCGCTCACTAATATACCAGAGAGTCGACCTCACAGAGAATCCCTTTCATCTCGCGTCACTGCTGTATTTCTCCGAAAATGAAAATATTATACCAAAGTATACGATCTCTTTGAAATACACACAGAGCTGCTCGTTCACACTCGTAAAATTCTCGTGTGATTAAAAAAGAAGAAGCTATATATACAAGAGGAAAAAGAGGCTACGATACCAGCGGTGCAACGAGGCAAAGCAAACAAACGATAATACACAAGCGCGAAAGGCAGCAGCAGCGTAGGAGAGCTGCATCTCAGCTAGAATCTCTCGCGAATGAAAGTGAAAACTCCTCTGTGCCGCAGCGCTCGGCGAGTGACCTAGTGCCTGGCATCGAGAATCTAGGCTGCGTCTCTCTATATACCGCGCCGACGAGAGTATATAACAGTAGTGTGCGCGAGCGGAGATTCCTGCGTCGTCGTCGCGAGAGGAGTGAGATGAAGTATATAGAGGATTACGCGAAAGCTGTATGCGTTGCTCTCGATCCAAGCGTTCTGTACTATATACACAGCTATAGAGAGAGCTTGATAAAGAAAGGAGGGGAAAAGATTCTTACGAGCCGATCGTTCTCTCTTTCTTTACCTCGCGAACGATTGGCCTTTTTACCGGTTTATGGAGCGCAAGCGCGTGATTCTAGCAGAGAAATTGAACAAGGAAGAGGATCACGTAAAAAAGCGCACCCGATGCGTACATACACTCTAGCTACTATATAATCAGATTACTCTGTAGGCTTTTTTTTACAGCGTATAGACCCCGTCTATCTCGACGTTTGTATACGCGGTGGAGAGAGAGAGAGAGAGAGAGAGGAGCTTTTTGCGCCGATACTCACTTTTTCGATCTTCTTCGTAATTCGCGCTCTTTCAGGAGGAGAGATAGTGAAAACACAGCGGGAGAGTAATTTATGGATCGATACACCATATGTGGTTACGCAAGACGTACACAAGACGCGGCGGAATTCTTTCCTGTTGCCAAATTGCGCGACGTTTATCGGGAATAATACGCAACGGGGCGCCTCTATCAATGTAACGATACAGCGATTTATGTGCAACGACAAGCGCCGTGGATTATTAGAGACGCGTTACCCGCGCGAGAATCGGTAAAATTGGTCTTGCGTAACTTTTTTCACCCGTTTCCTCGAGTGTGCTGCAGTGTGTACCGCAATTCTTTTTTTTTTTCCGAAGAAGCTATATACGTTCGCATAAAGTATGCAGAGCGCGTGCGCCTCTGGGCGGTATAGGAAGATAGAATTCGGCGAAAAATCGCGGAGGCCCGTGTTGAATACGTATACACATTTGCCTATAGGTAGAGGAAAAATTCCGAAACAGGTCGAATATCTGGAATATAACGACGGATGCAAAAGCCGAGAAAAAAAAAGCTCCCGGTGTACAGAACAATGTCACTCTTGCCCCGTACGCGTATACTATATACATCTGCATGCAATGCGGCGTAAGTGTGTATATGTATACTCTACTGAGGCGCGTATAGACTTGCGCAAGAGAGACACAAGTCGGTAGAGCGAAGGACAGCTCTGTAAAAAACGCAGCTGTATAGATACATACGCTATGTGACTATCGGCTGCTGCTGCAACGCCCGTTATACAAGGGGGCGCTCGTAATATCAGGGCCCTCTCATCGCTGCTCGTTAAGAAATCATCGTCAAAGAGCGCATTCATCATCGAACAAAAGACGCGGCGCGAGTAGCTAGCGAAACATCCGGTGAATTTAGAACTGATCTCATCTCTTTCTCCCTTGCATTATTCCTGTCTATATACACACACATACACATACATATCACAGGCACAAGTGCGTTTGCGTAATTAAGACGCATGGCTCGAGGATTCGCGCGTCGTAGTCGAAGGTGGACTGCGATGATGGGGCAACGCCTCGTTTTACGGGGTATCGTGCTTTTTATAATCGATATTTTATAATCCAGCGAGTCATTGTGATACACGTGTATACCAGCTATAGCCTCACAGGTAGAGATTCAATGCAAATCAGCCATCGAGCAGCGATCCGATCAGCCGAATTTTCCTGTATATAACACATGACGATCTTCCTCTCCCTTGCTGTGGATTACGTGTATAATATGCCGATACGGAGGCTGCAATCGAGTACACGCATTAACGAGAAGACTCTCGATGCACCGCTCTCGAGTCTATACCATAACGGCGATTTTCTCTTTCTCTCACGACTGATGCAGCTCTTGCGCAATATGCGCTGCAGCTCGCAAGGAGATACACTTATAGAGAGAGAGAGAGAGAGAAGTGCATCGCCGTTGCGTCTCTCTAATGCGAGCACCGCCGGCTGAAGACGAAGATGACCAGTTGCGCTTTTGTCGTAACACGCTCGCGTGCAGTCGAGGGAGTCGTAATCTCACAGCGGAGCTCCGAGGGTGATTGATTGTCCGTCCCTCTCTTGAGATTGTTACGCTTGACTTTTAATGCCGTCGATGACGATGACGATGTGACGCTGTTTATATCCGAGGTTCACATTGGGCCTTTGAACGATGTGCGATGGCATTGAAATAGCCTATACCAAATCTTCATCGCTTTGCAAGCTTCACTATACATCGCTCCGAATGTTTGCATTCCACAGAAAAGTAGAGGCACACCTCAGTACGCCCATATCCGCAAGAAATACAACCTCTATACTACTCTCGCGGCCGTCATCATCTTTGCACTGGTCTCTCGTAAAAGCGTAACGATGGCGAAACCTCTCCTCACCGCGATCATTATTATACGTTATACCCGTAGGGGTTAGCCACTGAAGCAGCAGCGTTGAGAAAGTAAAATCCTGACAATATTATGATTTATAGCGCAATGCCGAGATCGCGAGTGCTGAGCTAATCAGGGCAGATGCATCAGCGAGAGCCGGTTGACAAGTTGACGAATCATTTTGCGCGCCGTCGCTCAAAACTCGCATAAATATTATAAAGTCAGAGCGCGGAGCTTGTCGTTCCACTCGCGGATACGGTAACGACCGCCGCGCTCGTAGAGTTCTCTCTGATTTATGCTAATGACTCCTTTATTATACAGTTATTCGTTTCGTGTCAGAGCGAGAGAGAGAGAGAGAGAGTTTTTTTAATTTTTGCCATTTTTTCCCGCCTCGGCTTTGTTTGCTCGAGAGATTGATATTAAGGGCTTGGGCTTGATGTTGCGCTGTGTATTGAGATCGTTTATACGAGAATATTAACATCTGTATGGAGATCCTTTCGCGCAACTAATTTTGCTGATGGATCGACGAAATAATTAATGAAGATACGTTTACTATTTACCAATTAATTATGCAGCCTGCTACTGTTTACATAATAGATATTCGAACAAACAGCTATTACTAGTGCTATTATACCCGATATCTGATTCCGACGACAATCACCGTTGGTTCACAGTCTACAGATACAGCAAAAACTCCCAGCCATAAAAGCAAATTACCAACTTCGCATCCAGACGCAACAGAGTTTCGATAACCAATTAACCGTCCAATTTTCATCAGTCGATCCAAACAACACACCGTTGACCCGATTCCCCATCTCACAGCTATATACTTCAGCTATATAACAGCAGACTATCTCAAACTTCTAATCCTATACCTACACATATAATAATAACAATAATAAGCGCACGAAATCACGCGGGTATAGCAGACTACATCGCTGTCGCAAGCGACGTCGCTTCTTCGTGCCGCGGTCTACCGCACTCGCTTCGATAACCATTCATGGTTCGAATCTCGTACAGCAGTGCAGTAGTGCGCACAGTCGCTAAATGCCTATCGCCGTCAGGTGCGCTAGTATTGGAATGCGGATGCGCGCGCGAAGGCGAGAGAACGACTGCAGCAGCAGCAGCAGCATCGTGTTCAGGCAGCGTGCGTGGAATTTTGACGGCTCTTCCTTTCCTCGACTTTGCATTGTTACTATATGGCTGCTGCTGCTGCTGATGCTTCCTTATTACCCAAGTCGATCGAACGTGCTCGTCTTTGTTGCACCTTATAGGCGGCCTTTGACGTCGAGAGAGTTTCCTCGAAATTCGAGGTGTTTTGCGCTGCGAAGGAGTCAACTTTATATCGGATCGAGATTGATTCGTTGCGAAACTCAATTTTAACGTGTGAAATATAAATTTTGCAAATTTATAACCTGTATTATTGACAGCGACGTTAAAAAAAAAGTCACCTCTCTATGCAGTGGGTGCATTCTGTGCAAATTGCGGAAGCTCCAGCGAACTTTGTCGCTACTGACTTTGACAAAACTCGACGCGTGACAGATTCGTATACAGTCGAGTTACTCTTCCCCTCGCGCGCCACGATTTCGGCTGTATGAATATTAATTAGGAGCCACGCGCGCAGCTTGTACACTCCGTAAATGCTTTTATACCCGCCGGTGAGAGAGGGAGAGAGAGAGAGAGAGAGAGAGAGAGAGAGAGGAGCGGGGACAATTTGCATAGCGTTTCATTCAAGACCGGAGAAACGAGCGAATAGAGGACTATATCTATACACACGCTAATTTGCATTATTGCATTCCTTTGACACGGCGGAGCGAAAAAAAAAGGCTAATTAGACTATCGGCGATGCGATTAATTTATTTCAATTGGATGAAAAACTTTTGATAACACGTTTTTCTATATATAAAGAATATACGCCGGCTCAAACTTTCGGTGCGAAGCAGACTTGATGCGCCTAGCGAAAGCGCCTGCCGTGGGTCAAAGGGATGACTGAATGCCGGTTTTCGGGGGCAAAGCAAAAACTCGCCTCAAAGGGATTTTATTCTGCGTATCTTCGAGCTCACGCTAGTGTGGACGAGAAGCTCGAATTACTTGAATTAACGCGCCACGGGCTTCTTTTTTCTTTCTATGCCTGCGTTGCTATATGCGATATCGGTTTCATCCAGAGAATCGTGTTTATATACGCGCCAAGTTTCGAGCGGGAATTTCTCACGAACTTTAAATTTAGGTGTTGAGAAACGCGATGATTGACGTATAATTTTCCAAAACATCTTGGAGCAGATCGTTCCGGTATAATTACAGCGGGTATGGATAGCTAAATTATTCAACGGCATACAACGTAAATCAGTCGTTACAACAGTGGATTATAATCATTTATTAATGAAATTTAAAGTTAAGCAACGAAACGTCGTCGCCTTGCATTGTGTGTTGTGTACACCGATCGATTTTTGTTTAATAACCTTTTCCTATAATACATTCTCCGAAATATTCAAATGAACTACTGACGCGATAATAACAAGCCTTCGAACTCGGATGTACATACAGATGAAAAGAACTCAGTCATCGAAATTCGGAGCCTCGAGAAGAGTAATAGATTCACTCGTATTGCGATAATCCGTGACTCGCTTGCATGCACGCAACTGGCATTTTTCATCATTACGACGAAGCTAAGAACTTCGGCGAGACGACAAACTACCTTTTTCCCCAGGCGAGCGTACAGTGTACGATAATAACAACAACAACAGCATCAGTGATAATAATAATGCAACGCGCGATGCGATGAAATTTCGCGAATCCATCAAAAAATAACGATTTCCCAGAAAATGAGCGACGAGGCGCGAGAACGAAGCCGTATCTCCAAAGGATATAATGAGGGACGATATAAAGTCCCGATGCACAGGCGCGCGGAATTTATGGAGCAATAGATAAAAGTCAGAGACGGAGAAAGAAAGATTTTCCGTATACACTTGTCCGCGATTTATAATCACTCTCTACTCGCGTACACATCGGCGAAGAATGGAACTACGATCTTAGGACGCGTGCATCAGCCAGCCACAAACACTGTCTATATAGGCTTGCAATTAAAGTTGCAGGATAATAAACAAATCTGCGGTGAATTTATCTCCCGGTAGTGCATGTGTATTTACGCTACTGCGGTTGCATTGCTGTATATATATATACACGTGGGACACGCAGACCGTTTAATCCGATAATTTATACGCAATCATTCGCTCGTTACGGCTTAAGAGTACAGCTGCGCGATATATTCCATTAGAGATTTTGGAGATTGATTAACGGCGCTTTGACGAAAATTCCTGCATCGGTATATACTGTGAAGCATAATGGGAAAGGCGCGCGTTATCGGAGAATTATTGAAAATTTAGATGTAGCCATTAGGCTCTATCTCTCTCTTATCTGACCGAAGAATCGCGAATTATGAGCCTTGAATAATTATGCTCGAGTAGTCTGGTGTATAGCTTTATACGATACGGTGTTCGTGAACGGCTGTGCACAAAGTTTTTCAATTTTCCATTACATCAAGCTAGTCGATCATCTCGAATCATTAGAGTAATCAGCGCATTATTAGAGCAGTGTAGAGTGAATTTTGAAATTCCGCCGTTTACGAAATTGCGGCTAGCTTGGGCGCGATAATTAGACTCTCGATCGCGTAGACACGATTAAAAGTAGTCTCGTTCCCGCGCGTCAAGAGATCGACACCTTGTCGATTACTTTCCGAGCTATCGATTCGCTGCTTTAAAATAAAAAAGAGACCAACTGTGGACTCGCATATACACAGTGCGTACATAGTATTCCAGATCGCGGAGCGATGTGTACTCGCGCGTTTGCGCAATTCTTATAAGAGCACTCATCTCTCGCGCCGGAATAAGCTCTTCTCTCGCGGGAATCGTCAATCAGAAGTCAATCAAATTGAGAACCGATAGTCTGAGAGAAAAATATTTTTCTCCATTTTCCCGGCCGTCCGCTTGATCGATTATATTCTAATGAGTTTTTGTGTAATCGATTAGCTCTGAGAGTTCGCGATTTCGTTCGCGTGAGTGAGAGACACGCGAACGTTCATTTTTGTTCTTGTACAAAAAAAAAAAACTCCGAGCACTGACCCACTTGCGCTGATTGAGATTAATCTTCCAATTATGCACGCGTTTCAACGGCGACCTACGCGTGTGTCAAATGTCGAGCAACGTAACGCAGTCGGTGTATATAACGTTAGATAATCCGACGTATATAGCGTGTATGTATACATCCCCGTGTGTATATACAGCTCGTTGTAATATCGGATGCACATCTTTAATGAATTTTTTCATCTCCTTCAAGTCTCGCTCCGCTGCACACGCGATGAAAGTGAAAGCCGACGAAGGAACAAGAAGAATTAAAAGCTGACCTACCTCCGAATCGATATTTCAACACCTGCAGCAGTACTGTACGCGTGTATTATAATAATATTACATCCACTCTCGTCTCCGTCGGAGATACGGATGAAATAGACGTCGAGAGCGCAAACGACATCTTCTACAGAGAGATATTCTCAGCCATTCGAAATAGCCTGATTTGAATATAGACCGACTGACTGACGATTGACTGACTGCTAGGCTGCAGATGTGCTCCATTATGCGACCTCGTATAGTCTGACAATTAAATCGGAGCGCGCTGAAATTTCGCTCAACGTCCTTGAAATTGCCATATATACGAGAGCGTATATATTTCACAGTAGTGCGAGAAGACCTTCGGTGCGATTTTGACAAATGACTTATCGGCTTGTATATATGCATGTATCTATTAATTTCACTTTCAATCGGCGCCGCTGTCGATTTACGAATCTATCAATTACACACCACGCGATGATGAGCTTTGAAAAACATTCTTTTGAATTAAGCGCGGGTGATGTACACTTATAAGGTTTCTCAAATGATCTGACACTTTTTTCTCGCCGTGTAGCACACACACGCACATAATATATAGTGTGTTTCGTAATCATTTCGATTTACGTCGCGTAATGTCAGTCCGGTGTAATCCTTCTTTATCGTAATGAAAGCTATCCCAAGCTACTGGCATAGGTGGGTAAAAATTTACGATTTTATACACATCGAAGTTTACGCAATCCTTGCGTAAAATGAAAAATGCTTTCCGGACGCGAAAGTGCAGTACATACAGCGACGAGACGAGACAAGACGAGATATCTCGGGGTAGGCTTATAAAGTAAGTATATGAAGCTCGAATGTAACGACGGCAGTTCTGTAGCTGAGAACAGTCGTTCATCCTCGTATACACGGAGAGCTCGTCAACCCCAATAAGGTGCCTCGTTAAATTTACTCTCTCTCTCTCTGTCTCTCTCGCGAGCGCGTCTTGATTCGCGACGTTACGACTACTATACTATATACTCCACCGTAGCGTCCATACGTTCACGCATTACACGCGTTACGCAAACGTTCTCGTTCGGATAATCGCGAATTCTTACGTTGTGCAGTATCGATATTCGTGTATAAAATTCAAATGAGATTTTGCATTTCCTGGCGAAAAAAAAATCATCCTCGTATCTCCAACATCATCATCGCAAAAGCGATTCCTCTTCCCTTTTACCCTGACCTCGCGCGCAAAGCTTCAAGCCCTCAGGCTCGATATGCAAATATTGTGCGGCTGAAATGACAAGTATATACACAGCGATGTACGGTATATACCTAGAGAGGAATGCGGCTCCCGGATGAAATCCTCTCGGTGACTAAATATAAATCGTGTGCGGCTTCTTCGTCGTGTATGCAGAATTCAGTGCCGCCGGTCGTAAAGTGCGGCTGGAAACGTCGAGGAAATCTCGTGGTTGCGCAGCTCTCTCAGCTGATGGACTCTCGCGAAGGATTGTGGAATAATTCGCGTGTTGCGCGCGAGGGACGATGATTCATGCGTCTCATGATCATCGCTGCTGTAGACTTACGAGGAAAGGGTCAACGGACAATAATTTGTATAAGCCAAGCCAGAGGTCAGGATGAATGTGTGGAACGAAGCGGATTATAATAGAGAGTATCGATCACGACCTCGTTTTTATATTTCACACAGGATGTGCTCCTATATTCGAGGCATTTTCGATTAAAGACCGATGATGTGATTTTGGGAGAGCTCGCGTTGAATCGATAACTTCACCGATTCAGTATTCACGTTCACTGGCTCCGTTGCGTCAAGATGGAAATAATCAACATTTTGCAGAATTCAATACCGCGCCGAATACTTTAGCGCGCGAATGTATATTTTCGCACGCTGATAAGAATGTCCCGTATATAATTATAACCCTCGCGTTATGAATTCAAGGCGCGTCACGGAGTCTGGAGAATCAATAATTATGCTGGCAGCTGAAAATTGAATGTATATATCTAGCGTAATCGAACGAATAAAATTTACGGTTACACGTGTGAAGGATATCATTTTACCGCATGAACGCATAGTTCGCTGAGCTTACGCAACGAGCAAAGTACACTTCGTATAAGTACATGCACGCGCGCTAGTAACCCACACTTAGAGCGTAGAAAAATTCGTCTTAATCCTTCTTACAAAAGGTTTAATATCCGACGAGGAGTTGAGAGAGAGAGAGAGAGAGAGAAAGAGAGGAAAAATCGGGTAAAATAGCGGCGTGCATTCTCCGGCGCGGTGGTGGCAGTGGTAGTTATTACATTGTTTATACCCGATATTTCATTCGAAAGCCCGCGCTCGCAGGCGTGGGTGTGCCCATTTAATGTCACGGGAGCAGTTCAGCTGCACGAGCGTTCGATCGCGATCGGTCTATAGCGAGAGAGAGAGAGAGAGAGAGAGAGAGAGAGAGAGAGAGAGAGAGAGAGAGACTGGTACTCCGATTATCGAGAGACGATCTCTTTCTCTCTTTCTCTCTGTATATAACGTCGTTAGACGGCGTAGCGATCGTCTTCGTTCTCGAGGGCGTTCCAGAATTAAAGAGTACGAGAAAGCGAGTCTCCTTCTTACTCTCGCTCCTTAGTGTTATACGAAGGGTCGAAGAGGCAATAAAAATCGTTCGGAAGAAGAATAAGTGAGAGAGGGAGAGAGGGAAGCGAAAGGTGACTAGAATAACTCGAGAGGAATATCGTCGTCTGGAAAATTAACTCCTCGGTACGGATCGACTTAGGCCTGATTAAACTGCGACTGGGACCGAGTGAGAGAGAAAGAACCACTTAGGAATATCAGATTGTCACCTTGTCAAAGTGTTTCGAGAGCGCATGAACGCATTAGGCGCATAAAAGAGAGGCCGCCGTGAGTATAGATCGTGTACCTAGTGTATAACGGCAGAGAGTCATAGCGCTTTCACAGTGGCGGGTGGGTTAAGTAATTTTTACTCCGACGTGCGGGTATATGGCAATTATCGAGGCTACGTTAGAGAGGTGTCGTTTTGTCTTCAAGACTCAAGTATGAAACCATACTTGCCAGGTCAATAATTCAAAACCTGAAAATACCGACATAATGTTTAAGTACCACAACATATGCTTGGTTCGATGCTCTCGGTGAAAGGCTATATCGATGTACCCGCGAATCGACGCAAGCATAAAGCAAGATTTGCAATTTTATTTCGAGTAGGTGCTGCCCCTGTGTACAGTATATGGGTGTGCCTCCGTGTATTTGCGGCGCTCGAGGCTACCTCAGATATACTGCCATCTTGCGTCAGCATTCGCAAGCAGCGGCAGCGACGCCGGCGGTGCTCATACGGCTGCCCTCGGACTTCATGTACTCGAAGGTATCTTCGAGTATACCGAGGATATACCGAGGATATGCTTAGGATATATACTGAGGGTATCCCGGAGGTATACCAAGGGTATACCGAGGGTACCCGAGGATATACTGAGGATACCCGAGGGTATGCCGAGGATATCCGAGGATACTTGCAAATATCTGAGAGTATCCGAGGGTATCCGAGGATACTTGCAAGTATCTGAGAGTATCCGAGGGTATCCGAGGATACCTGCGAGTATCTGAGAGTATCTTGGGATGGCGGATGGGCTATCTTCATGTCAGTGCGGCCAACGCGACAAATTCCCCCATACACGTGATATACTAGACGAACGCACCTACATTCGCGCAATATTTGCAGTTACATGTAATATTGCTCAATATTGTTTGATACTGACAGAAAACCGCCGGATCCAACCAAAAATCGTTGTAAACCGCAGTAGTTTCAAAATATCTCTCGAAATATCCACTTCTTCCAGGAAGATAATCATTTAGTGGAAGCCCACTGGGCACTGCTAAGCTGATCGAGCAGACGAGCAGCAGAACAGTCAACATTCGCAACACAACAACGATATCATCATAGAGCCTATAGTGGAGTCCGTCACCCTGTATTAAATTATTCATAACTCTAATGAGAAATGGATTAGTTGAATTTCCCATTGCACCATATAGGACACATCACCCCCTAACCCTACCAAACATATCGTGCTTTGCAATTGATCATCAGTGGAGTACTTCCACAGTAGTGCAGTAGTTATTGGAAGAATCTCTGTATCCACACTGGGTGATGAAGTTCATAATTCTGGAACGATCAATATTATTGAATGTAGTTTTGGAAAATGCATCGAATGAAGACCAGGATCCAGAATGGTCGCTTGTCTGTTCTGATTCTTTTGGTCTTACAACTGTCAGAATATTGTTTTCAGAGCTCTATATAGTGGTCAACAATTACTTTTCATGCAAAAGGATAGAAATAGGATGTAAATAACGGATAGAACCCATGCATTCTACTCTGGAGATAATAATCCACATTTAGCATAGCTATATGATATTTTGATGACTTATGTGATGTATAATTTCGATTTGGGTTATGTTCAAGGTATTAGTGACCTACGCATAAAGCACAAGCATACACATTAAAATCATTTAATTTTAAAAGAGAAGTATACCTAAATTAATGATAAGTACGTAAGTGTATTAATTCATCTTGGATTTATTGATATTTAGAAAAACATTGTACAAACTGTAAATTATTTTCAGTAATCTAATACAATTATTTATGTACTCCAGTCTATAATAAAATAATAAAAACTATGTGATATGTGAGATGAGATCAAGGTCAGCTTGAATTTATTGATATCTACAAAAACATTGTACAAACTTTAAATTATTATCAGCAATGTAATACAATTATTTATGTACTACACAGTCTACTATAAAATTATTTTCCTTAGATAATTTGAAACCTGATTTGAAAAAAAGATTCTGCATTCTAATTAAATATAAATTTTAACTAATCATTCTTTTGCTCTATTTGGTCTATATTCTGCTGTTGTGTTATTTGTTCCATTATTTCATGGTTATATGTTGAGTTTAGTGAGATAGCAATCACACCAGCTCTCGTTCAATGAGTTTATCAAGTTTTAACCATTGACGCACTCTTTCCATATCTATTTCAGCTGATCATAATTTTTCCCATACATAATGTACTTCTGTCTCACTAATTTTTGGGTCTTCACAATGCTCTGGACAAAGTACTTTCAATCTTTTACAATAGGTGTGATTTACTAGATTGTGAGAAACGCAAAACAAAACTTATCTCTCAAAAATTGATCCAAATGACGCTTGAGATTCATACTATAAAGAATATATCAATCAATTAATTTTACTGACATTTGTGCAAAATTAAAATCATCATTATGAATATGTTAATTTTTTAATTACCTTATTGAAACATTTTCCCATATATTTTATAGCAGTTTATTGCTGTCTTTGAATTTTTTTCATGAAAACGTGTAATACACTCATGCTCATCTCGGTATCATCAGCATCATCAATTTCAGCTTTGGGACTCGACAAGTCCTTTGATTACAACAAACTTTCAGTCTAACAGATAGGCCAAATTTGTTTAAATGCCTGCAATAAAAAATTCATCTCACACATCTTATTTCAGTGCACATGATTTTTATGTTAACAACACTTTAAGAATATTGTACCTGCATGCGTTACATTTCCCACAGTTATCAGTTCTTGGACAACCAGAACATTCAACATATCTTTTGGAGGATTTCTTAGTTATGTTGCTGGATCCTATGCAGCATCATACTCGTACCTTTAAACTCTTTCTTTTTCTTTGTATTTTTTATGTTTGTGATCATCCTGTTCAGACTTTTCTACTCGCTCTGATTTTTTAGGTTATATCTAGTAACCAAAGTTGGATCTTCTTCTCTACATCTCTGAAATAATTTTTCATATATTTTAGTATACATAATATAAGTGAAATTTCAATGGCATTGAACATTTTCTCTATTTAAAAATATATAAAGTAACTTACAACACAGAACAATTGTTTGGCGTGCTTAGCTTCCTTCTCAGTAATATTTATACAATCCCCATGATACCATTGCTCACAAGCATTGCAATATCCTTTTTTTATTGTAAAGTTCAACAAGTTTGTTGCTCATCACTAAAAGTGCTCTAGTCTTTTCTTCATTATCTACAGAACTGAGGTGCTGCAACAGAAACAGGTATCGCTCAACTTTCATAAGCCAAAAACTTTTGATTCCGTGCTTCCAATTCTTTCTTCTGATCCTCAACCATCTTGATATAGCCAGAGACATGCATTTAACAAGACACAATATTTTTCTTGACACTGGTCTCCTTGATAATTTTGAATCTCTGTAAGGTGTGTGTTTGATTCCATCAGCCAAGTTGTTAATACAATTTTCAAGAGCTAAGAGAGACTTGTTTATGTTAGCTCCTTCCTTGAATCTTACACTAGTGCATCCAGTTACAGATGCTCTCTTAGAACCAGCCAAGTCTATCATAGACAGTATAACATGTTTTACCTGGCCATCCACCTCGCTTGTGACATTGACGTATACTTGAAAGACAGCATGACTTCTGCTACTTTCCTAGTTAGCATCTGTTGCATGCTGAGTACGATTTCTGTTTCCCTTTGTCAAAAGAGATAATAGTTCATCTGCATTGCGAATGGTGATGATTTTCAGACCTGCAAAAATGACACCAGCTCTGCTATCCTCTCTCAGATGCAGTGGTCCAACTTTATGTAATAAATCTTGAACATTTTCATTATCAATTTCCAGGTATGAAACACCAAGATTGAAGTCTCTGGTCTCTCTTTTTCTCTCTGTGATTCCATCTGTGCAAAAAGTTCAGCCATTGTTTGATATGTGATTCCTGTTTGCCAAGCATCGTGTGAGTTTTGCCAGCTCCAATTGCTCCATAAGCAAATACAGAGCAGTTATAGCCATCCAATAAACTTTTGTTGAGTTTCTTGCTACTGCCTTCATAAACATCAACATTTGAACTGGTTATATAAAAAATCCGATCAAAAACAAACTGTAACTCTTTGTTCTGCTTCTTTAACAAATCACTACCTTTCTGCACAACTCCTCTGTAGAAGAGAGGATTTTCTTCTTCTTTTGGATCAAATACGAGCATCCGTTCATCTATGATCTTTACAACAGTTTTATAGTTATCCTGCAGCTCTTTCTCATTATGAGGCCTTACTCTATCACTTTGATATTAATCTGAGCACAATCACTGCGCGTGCTAACAGTACTTCCACTGGTGCTTGGCTTAATCATTCCTCCAGAGCGTCGTGTAAAATCTATAGACATATCCAACGAAGTAAAACGATTTGATCGCTTTTTTGTATTTTTCTACATTTTACTTGATATTGATTTAACACTTTTTAGTACACTGAACTAATATTTACACTTGATACACATTTATCTGACTCTCACAACTCAATCAAATTAATTGTTCTTATATTATCACTATTGTCTACGTTTATTAGATCAATTTTTTCAAGTTCCATAAAAATATTTTTTTTTCCTTTTTCATATATTCATCTAATGATATAATCAGCTGCATTAACAGTTCTTTATATCTAGGGCATTCTGGCAAATTGATCTGTATCCGCCGCCAGACACATATAAAGTTGTTTAATTTCCTTCCTGTAGTAGTCTGTAATCTGTAGACCATAATTTTCTATTAAGTGGGCAGACGAAAACTCTCCAGCTATGGCAGTCTTGTCCACACAAGCTAAATTAAGTGACTTTGCTTTGGTTGGAGCTGTGATGACTGTTGTGATATGGATACAGCACAATGACTGATGATAAAACTGAAAATTTTATTGGAAATTCAGTAATGGGGATTCAGATTTGAAAAGAAATCAATAGCAAAATACTCACAGCATAAGTTGTATTTGTTGCCTTATTTAGTTTAAGGGATTTTCTACAAAGTAGCTACTGAAGTCCTCACGTACTTCTTTTCCCTGACCAATTGTAAAATCAGTTTGCTCAGTTGGCCTGGAATAACTTACTATAGGTACTGATCGTGTAGTCAACGTAGCAGGAATATTTTCTTTCTCTAAATCTATCAATATATTATGCAATAAACATGTACATTTTACAATGGCAATCACTACTTTTGGAGATTTTTGAATTGTAGTGAAAAAGATTTGCCACTTCTGGCATGTATAGCCAAAGGCATTTTCCACTACCGCTCGTGCCCGTGCCAATCTTTTGTTAAAACATTTTTTACGATTATCTAAATTTCTTTGAGGAAATGGCTTCATCAAATTTTCCATTAGAGGGTATGCTCCATCAGCTATAAAACAATAAGGTAAAATAATTGTACTGTTTGGAAGCTCGTCCTCTTCTGGAATCTTGATTTTTTTTGTCACTAATGCTTTATATAATTTTGATGCCTTAAAAGTTCCACCATCGCTCTGATGGCCATACCCTCCAACATCTATGGTTATATATTTATAATCTGCATCAACTGCAGCTTGTAATACTACAGAAAAAAATTTCTTGTAATTATAATACAATGAGCCAGACTTTGCTGGCTTCTTAATTCTTACATGTCGACCATCTATTGCTCCGATGCAGTGTGGAAAATTCCATTTATCGTTAAATCTTGTAGCGATTTCTGTCAAGTCATCTTCAGTTGGCACTGGCATATGAATTGGCTGCAATTTATTCCATATAACATCCATCGTTTCTTCAATCACACTACTAACAGTGGATATACCCATTCTGAATGCAAAGGCCAACTGAGTATATGAGTTTCCTGTTGCAAGAAACCTAAAAGTAAATATTTGTTAATATCAAAATTACTGCATACTTTAAGTAGACATAATTAGAAATAGTCAATTTACCTCAATGTTAAAACAAGGCGCTCCTCTTCCAGAATTGGTTGGGTATGAAGGTTGCACCAATTTTTAGTTAGTGCGTGTTTTGTTTCTAGCAACAAATACTGAAAGATACTTGGTCTCATTCTCATATACTGCTTGAACTTATCCGGATACATTTTCAATAATGGAAACAGATGGTGGTATTCTCCGTGGTATTTCCTTCCACAGTTGATTTGATGGATTTGATATCGTCTTATTTTCTTTCTTATTTCTGGCAAAGGAACGTCTGAATTTTCTAGAAGATCCTGTAAATCTAGCTGTTCAGCCCGACATTCCGCCATGGTCGTATAGCTAGGCGATTCGTTTTCCTTTTAAAAGTTCACAATATTACTGACTACAATAATTTATTTTGAGTATTTAACACTCAGTATCTCGGTGAAATAATCAATCTCTTAACCGATAAATAAACGGAAATATCTCGAACCGTGCGACTCTCTGTTCTCACACCGTATTTTAATAAAGGTTTGCTAGTGGTTACCGGCACGACCGTCTGTGTATATGCATAGTGTGTATACACGTGAGCGGCGCGACTGGCGTTGCTGGCGCGAGCCCGGCTTTGATTGTAGTATAGTGGTATCACACGCTACTTAGGCGAGAACTGCAGCGACCAGCCTCGCGCTGCTGTCATGCGGATTTTGTTATCGCTCAACGCGTGCCTGCGAGAAATCAAGTTGAATCATGTTTTGCGTTGCGATATCAACGTTGCGATATTTGCGATGCACTTTCGGAGATCCTTTTTCCTTCTTTTCACGCAGCATGCAAACAGAAGCCTATGCCTATTGCCAGCTGTATACACATGCCTACAAAAACATACACTACTTCTGTGTAAACGTTCTAGTTATACTTATGTTCAAAAGTCTCGACTCATCGAGAATGAAAACTGTTACATAGAGTTATAGCGTTGAGGAGTATGCCGAATCGAACAGCTTTGATTGTAGCATACTACTTATCGGTACTACGATAGATGCACCCCGTGGTATAGGTGTGAACTTTAACTGCAGCGCGACGAGTCCCTCACGCTGTTGTGATGCGAATTTTGGATCGGATTCTTTCGAAGCCTTACGAACGTCGAACGCCTTACGAACAGTTACCACAAAAACTTATTTTCACGCAAGCACGCAAGCCTTTTTCCAGCACTTCACAACCGTCAAAAAGTAAGTAAAAGCCGAATCTCGACACAGCTGACTCGACTCGTAGACGATCAAACCTAACCTAACGTGAGCGACGAGCAGTTCGCCAATCGTCAACTCAACTACAGATGGCGCACACGTCGATGCCGCATGCGCCGAATGCGCGAGTCACGTGGTTTGCGGAGACTTTTGCGGGAATGTACCTATACCTACCGACACTTACCTTTCTCACTGATTCGACGTCTCGACCGGTCGCATCACGCTCATGAAGCTCACGCTGCTCACGCATAGGACGAACGCGATCGTTGAAGAGGAAGTCAGGAAACACCGTGATGTCCAAGAATTCCAAGATCGACTGGGATTATCCAACAGAACAAGCGTTCATTAGTGAAGTGCACGCAAAACCAAGTCTGTGGAACAAAGCTGACGCGAGCTATAAAAACGGCCGACTGAAGGGTAAAGTGTGGGACGCTATAGCGAATAAGCTACGTATTGAAAGTTAGTGAATAATATCTACTTATACTTATAATATCTACTTAACCTAACGCAGTATTTTTGTTATTTTAGAGGGCGTTCTGAAAGGCAAATGGAATTCCTTGCGTAACAAATTTGCAAGCGAGAAGCTGCTGGAATCTTTAAGCAGATCTGGCGACAGCGCTGAAGCTGCGTACACGTCGACCTGGCCTCACTATCAATCGATGCGATTCTTGTCTGATGCAACAACTCCCATTGTCACTGACTCAAATTTAAACGACATATTCGAGACCGACTTTGAGGATTCTGAAGAGGAGGATTGGAAAGAGGGTGAATCTGCTGCAGGTCAAAAATATAAGCCAAACAAAATGGCATATAAGCCAAAAACTAAGACAAAAACTGGACAAACAAATATGGACAATCACTTGAGCTCAGCAGACAATATAAAGGATTCTCTGACGGATAATAGTAGCCATAAGAATGTTCGAATTATTCTTAGTAATTTCCTTGCTGAAATGTCGGATGATGACGTTCTGTTTTTTAAAACTTTGGCAAGCTATGTAAAAATGATAAGGCCCGAGCAAATGTTGGATTTTAGAAATGATGTCAACACCATAGTTAAAGGATACGTGTACGGTTCAAACAACAATATAAGCCCAAGACAAACTACTTCTGAGAATGATAATGGTAAGTGTATAATTGTTCTTTTTATATTTCTGATTCAAGTTGTAAATACAATTTCCAAGAGCTAAGAGCGACTTGTGAATACACGTGTAACAATAATAAAATAATAATAATGATATAATAATAATAATAATACTGATATGGTACTAATACTAATATTATACTAATACTGATATATTCCCCTAGATTGTATCATCGTGAGTGACACAATTACAAAGGTAAAAGAAAATAGTACAGCAATCAAACAAGAAAAAGAAAAAAATCATGCTCCGGCCATTTTGTGTGGTAACGTCAAGAAAGAAACAGAATATCAACCTAATCCGTATTCTATGATGAAAAAAGACAATTACTCTGAACCCAATAGATGTGGCATGGTGAAGCAGGAGAGAGATTTCCAACCATGTGGGATGTACCAGCAAGGTATTTTTTTACCAAATGTTTCAAATTCCACTTTTATTTTTAAATTATAGCGTGAAATGAAAATTGCTATTAATTTTTAGGATATGGTCTTCCATTATTTGGTTACCCAAATCCACACGTGCAAAGTCAACGCTACTACTGGGACCACATGATGAATGGCAATTATCAAACACAGCAGCATCCTTCAATGTTGCCAGTACAGTATGTGCAAGAACGACAAGTGTACTCACAGTACATGAACAGCTCAAATTTTGAGCATCAAGTACCACAAGGCCTTTCTACGCGTTATGCACAAGGAGCAGGAGGATATGATCCACCAGCCTTGAACATACATGGTAGGAACTGGGATCTACCGTATGCGCAAGGAGCACCACGAGGTAGCTCACGTCACTTAAACGGAGGTCCAGTTCAAACCAGTGGCAGAAATTCGGCCCTACCGTATGCCCAAGGATCACCAGGAGATAGCTCAGCTGTGTTTAATGCCCACGGAGGTCCCAGTCAGACTAGTGGTAGAAATTCGGACCTACTGCATGCCCAGGAAAGCAGCTCAGCTCAATTGAACGTCCACAGTGGTCCCATTCGTACATGCAGCAGAAATTCGGCCCTACCGTATGCCCAAGGATCACCGATAGGTACCTCAGCTGTGTTGAATGCCCACGGAGGTCCCAGTCAGACTAGTGGCAGAAATTCGGACCTACTGCATGCCCAAGAAGCACTGTACGCCCAGGAAAGCAGCTCAGCTCAATTGAACGTTCACAGAGGTCCCATTCGTACATATAGCAGAAAAACGGCCTTACCGTATGCCCAAGCAGCACCGGAAGGACACACAAGGATCACACAAGGATCACCAGGAGGTAGCTCATCTGTTCAATCTTATGTGCAAGGACCAGGTGGCAGTATTCCCTCGGCTGAGTTTTATGCGCAAAGAAGCTCAGCTCTATACAATGTAGAAGAAGATCTACCAAACAACAGCTCTTTAGCTGCACTGGACGAGCAAGAAGCCACAAATGAAGACACAAACAAAGTCTCAGATGGCAATTAAACAATTAAGTTCTTTTAAGATATGTTTAATTATACGATACTTATATTTTAATTCTATTTATGTGTTAAACAAAAAAACTAGTTTACATAGTACAGTAGTAAGGCAGTGCAACTCCTCTCAATCAAGGGATAAACAAGTGGATAATGATAATTATTCTAGGTTATTTATAGAATATTTTTTTTATAAATATTACCGGTTTTTTGTTGTAATTTTTGTCTCCCTTTGAAGTAAAAGTAAGTCTAGTTCTATCTGCTTTTGAGCTCCAGATGAGAGGAAAAATTGCACTTTCTTCACTATTTTTTAAGAATATTAGTGTTTTTTTTTGTGCGATATGAATCATAATAGCAATGGAAGATCGAAGGGTATATGATAGCCCGACTCAATTATTATTATTTTTTTTAATTTTAAGCAGGATTATTTTGTTTGAAACAAAGTACTGCACTTAAAGGGCCAAAAAGATGCTCCACAACAACGATGGTCGATGTACCGATTAATATAGTAATGTTCTACTGTAATTGTTATTTTTATAACTTATTAAAGCAAAATTTCCGTACTAGTTGTAGCATGTAAATACTTTGTAAGGAAAGCATGTTAGAAGCTTCTTTAATTTTTTATTATATTTGATAACGACAAGACGACGCTCGGAAAAATTCCGCTCTTCCACATTTTCTCTGTATCAACTTAATATGCTTTAAAATAAATGATACATGATTTTCTATCAGAGCTCTATTTCTATCAGAGTATTATAGTATAAGACTGGACATTGAAATAATTTGCATTCGAAGAGAAGCTGACCTTGAACTCATCTCACATATCTATCAAATGTAAGTTCTACGTTATATTCATTTGAAATGACAAAATTAATTGGAGAAAGTTTCAGGCTAAATAAAAAACTTTAATAAATTATTATCGATATTCCGTAGTCGAGTAGAAAGAACATTACATACAACATTAATTTTTTTCAATCATATTTCTTAATAAAAGCATCAAGTACATATAAAACTTGCTATACATTTGCTGCATATGGCAGATATAATACGCAGGACTTGATCAGTCTCCAAAAACTAGTTTATATCATAACAAAAGTAAATATTGTTTTTTGAACTGAAAATGTTACGATAGTCAAATCCTTTTGTCAGATAAATAAAATAATCTCTATCACAAGGTATGGTATCAGCAAAATATACAAATTTTTATTAACTATCACTTTTTATCTATACAACTTAATCATTTATCACAGGATTGTAAAAGAATACCATGCATTTTTAAATAATATATTTTAGACTGGTCTCTATTGTAAATAACTAGCATGATTTCTATTGCTAACATCATTGAATATTCGTCAAAGGTGATACTGAAGCATTATGCATAGGAAAAACTACGAAGAACTGAAATAGATCCATATAAAAAGTGCATCAATCTACAGAAGGCATCTACAGAAGGTGTGCTTGCTCTCTTACTAAACTCAACTTAAAACCATGAAATAATAATGGAACAAATAACACAACAGCAGAATAGAGAGCAGAAAACAATTTTATAGACTGCAGTACATAAATAATTGCATTAGATTACTGAAAATAATTTACGTTTGTACAATGTTTTTCTAAATATCTAGATGAATTAATACTAGAGTAATCTAATAGAGTAGAATGCATGGGTTCTATCCGTTATTTACATCCTATTTCTATCCTTGTCCAGTGGGCTTGCACTAAATAATTATCTTTCTGGAGGAAGTGGATATTTCGAGAGATATTTTGAAACTACTGCGGTTTACAACGATTTTTGGTTGGATCCGGCGGTTTTCTGTCAGTATCAAACAATATTGAGCAATATTACATGTAACTGCAAATATTGCGCGAATGTAGGTGCGTTCGTCTAGTATATCACGTGTATGGGGGAATTTGTCGCGTTGGCCGCACTGACATGAAGATAGCCCATCCGCCATCCCAGGATACTCTCAGATACTCGCAGGTATCCTCGGATACCCTCGGATACTCTCAGATACTTGCAAGTATCCTCGGATACCCTCGGATACTCTCAGATATTTGCAAGTATCCTCGGATATCCTCGGCATACCCTCGGGTATCCTCAGTATATCCTCGGGTACCCTCGGTATACCCTTGGTATACCTCCGGGATACCCTCAGTATATATCCTAAGCATATCCTCGGTATATCCTCGGTATACTCGAAGATACCTTCGAGTACATGAAGTCCGAGGGCAGCCGTATGAGCACCGCCGGCGTCGCTGCCGCTGCTTGCGAATGCTGACGCAAGATGGCAGTATATCTGAGGTAGCCTCGAGCGCCGCAAATACACGGAGGCACACCCATATACTGTACACAGGGGCAGCACCTACTCGAAATAAAATTGCAAATCTTGCTTTATGCTTGCGTCGATTCGCGGGTACATCGATATAGCCTTTCACCGAGAGCATCGAACCAAGCATATGTTGTGGTACTTAAACATTATGTCGGTATTTTCAGGTTTTGAATTATTGACCTGGCAAGTATGGTTTCATACTTGAGTCTTGAAGACAAAACGACACCTCTCTAACGTAGCCTCGATAATTGCCATATACCCGCACGTCGGAGTAAAAATTACTTAACCCACCCGCCACTGTGAAAGCGCTATCACGCGAACGATCCCGAATTCCAATTTCGCCTTTAGTACTGGCGGCATCTCTTTTGCCTGTATATACTCCGCGCACAGAGCCTAGAGAGCGACGGATTCTATAGAAGCTAACAGTACACACACCGACTGCTATATAATACCAGGGTATTGAGACACACGCGCGTTGTTGCATTCCACCACACACTCACAGCAGCATCGCGAGGCACAGGTGCGCGCACTCGAGAGGGAAACGTACCTGTAACTCCGTTATACGTATATATGCATCTGCACATCAGTGGGCTCACACGTATGCGCATGCATCATCATCATCATCATCACGGTGGGAGTGAGCAGAAGCAGCAGCAGTAGCGATGGGAGATTAAATTTCAAAAGTCAAAGAGAGTAGCTTTACTCGCGCGAACCGAGCCTTTGCACCAGTAGCTCGTTAATGCTTCTGCTCATTTTCTGCCACTCCGCGCGTATATACGACGCTTTTATATTACTGATGTGCTGCAGCAGTGTGTCATCTCTACACCTCCTGAGCTTTCTTTTCCTGTACACAACGCACGAACGAAATTAACGCTTGCACGAGGTCGTCATTGACGCAGTATATAAGCTCGTAATCACAACGTCGATATTACCTTGCGCTTTTCATGGATCACGCGTATATAAAGCGGTCTATTGCCTGCTACACCCTCTTTCTACCTCAACACTCGCGTTATGGCAATAAAGTGCAGGTATACACACACACGCACACGAGCGGAGAAAGCTCGACAATCGGCTGCTGCGAGCGCGGAAAGAGTCAAAAGAAATATACGAAGCGTAGCAGCGCTTTATCGCCGTAAAACCAAGCGCTCCGCTATTACCATTCTGATGTGCTTTTTATTGCTGCTTTGAAACCCGCTCATTTCTTTCTCTTTCTCTCTCACTGATGTCGTGTGGCATTGAGCCTCAATGATTGTGTTAATCTGATCGGCTAGAGGAAATTAATCCGATTCTACTACTCGGAAGAAGTTGTGGTTTTTGATATCGAGATTCAAATAATCTTTCATATTGTTATGGATACTTATAAGTAAGTTGGCATATTGTTCTTAAATAGTAGTAAATATAGTTTAAACTGAAAAGTCAACGCCCCACGCGACTCTTTCAACAATTACGAGAAATGCAGCGAGAGAAACGTCAAAGAACTCGTAGCGCGCAATCCAACTTTGGCGAATTTTCATTTTCACGCAAAGTTGCCTCGCCTGCCACGAAAAAGAAAAGTTGGCAAACTCCACACCCCTCCCTCCCTCTCTCTCTCTTTCCATTGTGCAACTCGATCTCAGAGCGTTGCCAAACAAAACAGCATCAGCGCGCGCTTTGAATTCATTTTTCGCGAAATCTCCTTAATTAGCCGTGCGATGCTCTTGGATTTTCAGTGCTTATCTGTGCGAGAAATCGCGCCAACCCGAAAGAAGCATAGTTATCGAGCTGTCAAGACGATTCCATTAAAACGGCGCATACGATATACGTCTCTCGTTTGCAACGTTCTTGCGTTTTTTGAAAGCGATAATCATGCGACAAAATTTTGCGATCTTGAAGAACGCTCACGCGCTTGCTTTGCGTATGTGTACTTATACGTGAGAGGAAGCGACGGTATACGCTATAGAGCACACGTGCATCTGGAGGCCGCGAGAGAGAGAGAGAGAGAAGGCTCGAGAGCGAAGCCGCGCCTCGAGAACAAGAATGTCCTTTGTGGGCTGGCTCTCGTAGCGCCCATTGTGCGCTGCGAATCTCCTTCTCGTTTTTAACGCCACCACCGTCGACGTCTATCCTCTTTCATATTTGCGAACAATCTTCGCACTCGTCAACGATGCAATATATACACCCGCAGTAAGCGTGAATGAAAAGCTTTTTCTCTTCGCTCCTCGTTCCGTTAATAGCGTACGATTGAATAAAGCGCGATGTTTGAGTTCGCGCCCGCAAAAACAAGCAGGTATATTGTACAACAAAAGACCATCCGATCCAATTAATTCGCTCGATTTTCGTGGGATAAAAGTTTTACGAGTGACAGAGAGGATCCGATTCATAATTAAAAAGCGATAAATCGCATGCCAGCCGAAATTAAATTCTCCATTTGCGCGCGTATATATTTATACAGCTACAAAAGCGCTGGGTATATATACACACACTGGCGAATATGTTTAATACGGCTACGTGCACCAGTAAAACCAATTCATTTGCGCGAGTCTTTGGGTTACACGTATGTGTATACGCGTACACGTTTGCCACGAAATAAAAGCTCCGACGCTTCGGGAATCATCAAACCAATTTATTTCATATTATTCTATACGCGAATTCACTTTTAATCCCCGACGTGCGAGAGCTCTCTCTCTCTCTCTATCTCTCTCTCTCTCTCTCTGTATACACGCGCTCGCATCAGGGCTGGCGTGAATCGATAATCGTTTGTCTATTTGACTGCATTCAGCCGGTTGTTTCCGCAGCAGCAGCAGCAGCAGTAGCAGCAGCCTACTCGGTATCGTACAAAATCGGCTGTTTTTGTGTGCGTGTGTGCAGCTGCCTACTGTTGCTGCCGCTGCAATTCGGTTATGAAAGCGAACGGCGCGGCCGGCAATGGCCACGTTTGCATTTATTGCAATAAAACTCGCACGAAGAGCAAACGTTATACGTCGGGGGGGATGTGGCATGTATGGGAAGTAGGGAAAATAAAACGGGATTTTCAGTGCGCGATGGCCTTTTTCTTTAATTGCTACTCGGTTATCTTTCCGTAAATACTCTTTATATGCTTGTGTGCTCGTTTTGTGAAATCACGTTGCGCTGTATGCTCTCTTTTAACGTTAATAAACATCGCAAAGCTACTTTGATGGCATTATTGTTGTTACTGCCACGTTGTCCTAGATTCGTCAGCTATGGAGATTAGACGTGACGAGTATAATAGACGTTTGAATAAGCAAACAGGTTATTGACACGACAGATGATAACAGGGCAAATACGGGCTCGACGGGTAGTTCATATTTACACTTTATATCAGTTTACGTCAAACAGCGTCTCTTAATTCATAGATTTTCCATCAAGCGGCCGCAGCCTAAGCCTGCGCAAACTTGTGTAATCGATAACAGCTATAGGCCGCATCATCAGCGAAAGCTGATCGTCACACGCCAAGGTTTATTAGTCGCTCTACAACAATATACCTACATCGCTAATTGGAGGCGAATCAAGCGGTTTCGATGTTCGGCGAAGCTGCGCATTTCCAAATCACTTGAAACTCCCATCGGAGCGCTGTGTATAAAGCTCGTTCGACTGTATTATTTAGAAAAGCAATCGGACCTCGCACACATACGTATATGCTGTATCTCTTGCCGCTCACCGGTATTTAATAAGCCGAGCGCAATAAAGCACTGCATTTCTGACAATTAAAGCGCCTTGTGTATTTTATCGCGCTTCGCCGGAGAGTTTCGCGTGCCGTTAATCTTAACAATAATGCAAGCTCTCCCGCAAGCTCTCGCTTCTATGCATGGCTATGCGCTATATACACTAAGAGCTCTTTATATACCGGCAAAGTTTATACGGGCAATTACAAAATAACAGCTTTCCGGTTTAACACACCGGAAGTAATTCCGGCTAAGCGCATCGGTTATTGTGTACCAGAGGATTCTAATATTCAATGTAATATCCCGCGCTCGCGGCGCTTATATTGCCTGGTCCTCCTCTCTTGCTGCTGCGCTTTACTTTGTGAAGAATTGCTAGCAGAAATTCGGAGGCTGTGGTACGTCGTACATATTATTTTCCGATGTAACTTGTCAAAAAAAAAAGCCGAACACGCGTTTGAAGTAAGTATAATTGAATGGCGCGGTCTTCAAACAAACTTTAATCCCATTCACTGTACAAATGCGCATATGCGTACGTATATCCACGCTCGTTGTAATTTCATTCGAGAATAATCATATCAGCCGAGTAGTGTACACACGGAGAGAAAATTTCCGACGCGAAGCATACATCAGCCACTGCATACTCTTAAAATTTTCCGCGCACAAAGGACAAAATTCAAGAGTGGAACGAAGTTTGCAATTAAGCCTGCAACAGCTGCTGCTCGCTAGATTAATTTGAATTTGCTTGAAATTAGGAAAACTCGAACGCGCTTAATTTATAGAATCGACTTATACATATGGATATAATACGAAGGAGAGATGCACAAACGAGCAAGCAATGAATCACTTGCGCGCGTGCGTTGCTCAATTATCGCGCGACATGAGCGCGGCTGATCGTGTGTCTTTTTGTATGCATATATACGAACGATGACGAATCGTGTTTATAAGGCGCGAAGACGCCGAGCTGTTGCGCGTTTCGTGTGTATAGACCTTGGCTCTGTCTATGTTGTACTAATTAGGAGAGATGCTGTATAAGTATGATGCAGATAGGCGAGAGAAAACGTCGATCACGCTGTAAGTAGAAACGGCCCGGGTGTCGTCAGACGCACGTATTTTTGCACTATTATATAATTGGGTCATGATTAGAATTTTACAAAAATTGAACTAGCGCATTAATGCCTCACTTTTCTCACCTCGATTCAACGCATCGGATATAAGAGAGCCGCAGCAAACTCGCTCGCGAATTCTCAGAGTAAATTTCGCCCGGGTCACGCAAGCGCAGGCAACGCAGCCAGAGTGAGAGAGAGAGAGAGAGAGAAAGCAAATACCATCTAGCCTCTAATCCCATCAGAGCTATATCAATAGGACGAGCTGAGAGAGGGGCCTCATCCATCTATGTAGCAGCACACGCTGCAGTGTCTCGATCGATCGTCTTTGACGATTGGTTTAGCTCGACGCAGTTTACACTAGCTGCTTACCGGCTAATGTGCTTCGCTGATGCGCGTACACACGCGCGACGCGTCTTCCATCGATCTGCGTGTATATAATATATACATGTATATGCTCGCTAGCTATAGTGTGCATATAATAGTGAGAGAGAGAAAGAGAATGTACGGTTGGCGGCAGAGGTGGGCTGGGGATATGGCGACTAGTATGACTCTGGAACGAGCTTCGGCTGGCCCGTTGAGAGATGGAGCAAGTTTGACCTATTGTAAGAGGATTGTCTCTCGGCGTGTATATACCTTTGTTTAATTCGTTATAAGATTGGAATTCTGTACGACGACGACGGATGGGCTGATCCCCACGTCGTCGAGATCGGCGACATCGAATAAAGCCACGATGTTAATGATAATCTCGAGACACACAGATGTACGCTTGTCGATGTACGTATAAAAGCTCTTTCCGACTTGCGGCCAAGTGTCTCGCATTACCGCGCACCACCTCGTCGGCAATTACCCACTCTCGTTCTCTCCTACTACACACTTCTCGACTGCAGCTGTTCAATACAAATTGCTACAATCTCGGCAGTAAATACCGGCTCTCGAAGCCGTGGATAACTGCTCTTCGAGAGAGTGAGAGAGAGAGAGAGAGAGAGCGAGAGAGTTCTCGCGTTAGCCGGGCCAGTTGCGCGCGTCCGCAGAAACAATTACCCGTGGGTATACCTTGTACTTTCTTGGCCGAAGAATCCGAGCCAGCCCCGAAACTCCAAGCCTTGAGAAACTCAACTCCAGGCTCTCGGCCCCTCCAAGAAACTGCAGAGAGAGAGAGAGAGAGAGAGAGAGATGTAGGGCAAGGTGTCTCCTTCAGAGAGCTCCGTTGAAGCCATATCGAGTGTTACACAGCTCGTCGTCGTCGTCGTCTTGAAACTTGCCCGCGAAGGATTAGGCCAATTACCAAGTTCGTCGCCGCACTGCCGACACTATACGCTCCGCACACTTTGGGCGTCAGATTCTGGGCCTATTAGCGCCTGCCACCAGCCGTCGAGGTATTAAATCGAGTCGTCCTCGTCATTCAGCAGCCCCTTTCGCCAATCCGCACACACACACACACACACACGTCCTCGTCGTCGTCGTCGAACGGAAGCCCATTAGCGATGTACGAGCTATATATACGTACTCGCTCGTGCGACCGCTTCCTCCTTCCCTCCTTTGCCCTTCCCTATCTCGATTACCGCAACATTGTTCGTGCGAGTGCGCGAGCTTACCCTTTGACTGCAGCTGGCATCGATCAATCATTCGCGCGCCCGCGCGCGAGCTAGCTACTTCCCTTTGTCTCCGCTGCTATATAGCTATATATACGTGAATGCGTTTTCCGAGAAAGGTACACGCGGTAGATTCCTCCTCGACGTTCGCTCGCTCGTGGAAAATGGCTATTTGCTTTGGATGTAATGTCGGAGTATCGCTTTTGATGCGAGTACTGTGTGCCACTTGACTGATTTGATTATAAACGTGTGTGATGGGAAAACTCTAGATGAGAGCTTCGTTAGAGCAAGCTGCTGCTATTTTTTCATTTTCAAACGGGATGAAAAAGTTGTTCGAGTTCTTTGCCCACTTTTTTCTCCGCTTTCGCAGATCAGTTAGCTGCTGAATTAGCAAAATCCACAGAGATCCACGAGTGGCATGACTCTTCTTTGTCTGAAGGCAGCTCTCATCGCACACTTATATGCAGCTGATACTCATCCGGAGGCTTTTGACCCTTTACTCCCGTCGAGGGATGACCTGATTTCATTAAAGAGGAGAGATCGCTATAATTGCTTCGAGATAAACGGAGACTTTGCTCCTTTAATCGCTACACTCGCATTGGGCAATCGATATGCGTTTCTGCATACAACGTATACATGATATGTATACACCAAAGCTGCAAAGCATCAATAATTTTGTAGTTTATTGGTGCCGCGAAGCCCGTGTCGCGCGCGTTCGCAATATTACAAAATCGGCGCGGCATTTATGCTTATGCGCGCGGGTATATATACGAGTTTATCGACTACAAATCCATAGGCACATAGTTGCACAATGGAGAAATTTTAAAACATAGATACGACGCCACCAGTAATTACAACACGTACCCATCTTTTATGCATATATCGCTTTCATAAATATTTAGCGTCAATAAACGCGCGCGCCAGAGAGTGCATGGTTGTGTGACTCGTCTTTTCTCTTCTTTGCCGTCGCATCGATCGACTCATCGACAGGCTATAGAAGAGGAAGTTGTTAAAAATGCTCGCGCCAAATATGGCTTGCGATAAAGCTACCGGAAGCTCGTGTAATTTCACGACGACGACGATGGTCTCGCTTTACATACATAGGTGTAACTTTTCAACGACACCGGTCGAAAGTCCGACTATACACGAGTGTGTAAATCGAATGACAGCAAGTGACCCGCAATCTCAGCTACGGAGATTCGTATACGTGTGTGTGTGTGTGTGTACGCATAGAGATTACAGCCCCAAGGCCGTAGGAGGTAGTTCATAAGAAACTCCCCTTTTCTCGATCTCGCCACGGCGAGAGTATCATTCTCGCGATGTATACAAACTCGCTGCCCCAGGCTTGCAGAGATTCGAACTTTCCGATTGAATTGGTTCGCTCACTCTCGCGAGCGACAGGGAAATTGCTCCGGAAGGGTGAGTTTCTTTAACGACGACGCGTTACTGCTATACGTGTATATATACATACACACGTATATACACATGGCTTCTATAGTTCTTGAGCGGCGTCGGGTAGAGCTGTAAATTCGTCGGTGGCTCCACGGCACTTCAGCTTCGCTCGCATTATGCATTTATAGGGTCCATTCGCTTTCCTTGCTACGCTCGCGGAGCGGTTATGGCACTTTGGGCCGCGTCTACGCAGTATGAGCTTGCTCGCTCTGTGTATAAGTATATACAGCTCGTGGAATGCACGTACGTGCCTACACTGGCTCTTCTGAAATTTGTATCATGACTCGAGCTTTTTTCCAGCTTCGTCTTTCCTATACAGCTTCTTTATTTCCGAAAGTGCACTGGCGTCGTATAAAGACGGACGCGTCGATTTTCCAATTAACCGAAAAGCTCAGAGTCAAAAAAAGATCAAATCTCCACGAAACGAAGCAATTGTGCGCCTATGCTAATCGCTGTAAAACCATATAGCGTCGAGTATATATACATACACATTCCTGCGACTTCGTGGGCGACACACCTGCAGGCAGATGCGCCCGGCGAATTTCGCTCCGATATTGCGCGCGCTCCCGGGGTCGCGCTCTACGAGGGCATAAATCCCGAGTCGAGAGCGTTCGTGCATTGCCAGAGAGCAGAGAGAGAGAGAGAGAGAGAGAGAGAGAGAGAGAGGAGAGACGTTCGCTCTCAGTACGCTGCAGGTATGAATCTACTACTACTCCCTTTTCTCGATGCTCCTAGCTTCAACTTGGGCAGATGGGCGAAAGGGTATGATTTGCGAGGTTGTAATTACTTTCGGCGCGAGAGATGCTTCGCTCAGATGTAAATGCATCGGCAAGAGGATTTAGTGGCAGCAAATTGGCTCTTGCTGTGTATATAATGCTTTCATGACTCTCTCGATGCACCTTCTTTTTATATACTATATACCTATGCTTACTCTCTAAGACTAAGAGTAGAGTAGTTTTTTTTTTTTTTTTTTTTTTTTTTACACATATAAAATTACGGCGCGCGCGTCGCGAATAGAAGCGCGAGATCCTCGGGAGCTTAACAAACGGGATTACGCTGTCTCTGTGCGGCCTGCCTCTGACCTTAATCTCGTTTCCCTTGAGAAAGGTATAACAAATCGCGTTACAGTCCATAACTCTCGAAAAAGCCGTGTCGCCACATAGCTGCCTACTGCTCTGATGCGCGTTTCGCGTCTTTTACGAGTCGTCGTCGTCGTCACTCTCTGCATTACTACTGCCGCTGCCGACGACGACGACGACGACGTCTTGTTATACAAGACGACGAAATGGCACCGGTCGTATAGTACCTATATAGAAAAGGAGGAAAAAGAAAACCGGACACCGTCGAGGAACGGGAGATTCCTTTTACCGCTTTTCCGGGAAATTAAATTTGAATTTTCTCCCATTGTTATTAAAATATATAAGAGAAAGAGCGCCAAGTCTCTTTGTTAAAAATGCAAGCCGAACTGTATAGTACAATCGCAGTGTCTGCGGCTAAGTGCATTCTTCCGAGCTTGCAAGCTCCCCGCGTTTTTTTCGATTCGCCGCGGCTGAATGGTATACCGAGGCTCTGAAAAAGATATGAGAGAGAATCTTCGGGCGAAGAAATTTGTTGTGGATACTGGCTAAAATTCAATACACACAGAGCAATTGAAAATCCCAAGCTTCGATCCGGTTACACGGCTGCGTCAACGAGTTGCCAGCTTCTCTCTTAGCGACAGGAGTCGCGTCGTCTTTCCTCAGGCGCGTGTTTAATTAAGGAACCGAGTTAGGCACTGCTCTATAAACTGTCATTTCATTTTGGCCAATCTAGAGTTAATCGCGCACGCTAGTAGGAGCGCGATGGCAAAGTCGAAGGAGCTTGCACGCTCGAGAGGACCTCCTTCTCCCTTAAAACGCGCCGCTGTAATCAAGCGCCGTCGAAGCGCTTAAATCGTCCTACTCGCGCAACCATTATACATACTGCTACGTACGCGGAGGGAGGCAGCTACAGAGGAGAGCGGGAATTCATTGTCTCGAGCTACTCTGCTCGAGTGACGAAAACGAAGGAAATTATTCCCCGAAATTTAATGGATGTTTAAGCGTAGTCTCTCGTTACTGTGATAATTATTAAAAAAATGTCGAAGTACTGCCTTAAGCTCAAGCGAGTTAATTAATCGACGAGACACCAGTCGAACGATGATGAAAAAAAAAAAAAAAAAAAATCAAGACAAACGCGAGCTTTCAACGTGCGGTTCAAAGGAACGAGAGCTCGTTAAGATGAAAGCTCGCGATGTCCTTCTTTGCTCTCGATGGCAAACATTGAGAGAAGCATCAGCCAAAGACGTTACAGAAGGATGCTCCTTTCTCCGGATACTCTGCCATCCTTGGCTGTCTCACCGGTCGTCGCTTGCAGGCGCGTTCTGTTCTATCACAGCTATATCGGTGACTGCCTCTAGAATATATAAGCTGCGCCTCACAGATCAAATAGCTGCTCCTGTTTCGCTCGTATTCTCGCGTGCTGCCACGCCGCCTTGGGTAAACTCGCGTCCTCGCGTGCAGCTTCGTATAATTGGAGTTTGGTTAGTTTTCAATAATTGCCAAGCAGCAGCCTGTCCATAGCTAGTTTACCCGTCACGCCGACGAGAGAAGGAAAACTGATTCGCAGGCGCGCGATGATACATGCGAAAACTTTGGCCCGCTCTTTAACGCGCGCTGCCACCGCAACTTTATGCCTAATTGATAACCGACTTTCGTGCGGCTATATGTGTGTGTGTGTGTGCTTGGCGAGGTAAGAGTTTTAAGCGAGAAAGTGATTCAAACTCGCGCGCGACGAGCTTGCACGGAAGAGTCTTATCAGGGGTTAAATATATCTATTATCATGCATCCCGTCGATGGAATTCAATCGGTCTTACTTGTAGATATGAAATAAGTACGCAGAGTGTACTTACATCGTCCGTCCGTATGTATATATAACAAGAGCGAATATACGTTCGCCCGCGGAAATTCAAAGCACACACAAAAGACTCGCAAGCATCGGAGGAAGTAAATAAGGGTAGCAAAGTTGGCGCACGGCTCGAGCTCATAGCGAGGGTGTGTACGATGTGACGGGCCCTAATGGGAAAGTAAATAAGCTACAAGTCCTACGGCCGCCGTACGCGAGAGGAGAGCAGACTGGGGGGTGGCGGTATATAGTATAAGCGATAGAGCGGCACACGCCCGGATGGAGGTGCGCCGTTGCGCCGCGCGCAAAACTTTCTCGATCATGAGGCGCCGGGAAAGTCGAGAACGGCCGTGTGTCGGTAGTCTAGCTGGGCGAAAATTTCATTTTGCCAAAAGTTTCCGGCGTCGTCGACTTTGCGCCGCTGCACACACCAGTTTATGCAGCCAAACGCGGCCTGGAGGACGATACCGCTGTTAAGAGTTTCTTGCCACGGCAGCTCACGTGTGCAGCTGCGTATATAGACATGGCGCTGGCGCGCTGTACGGTAATATACACGTGTGGATGGTGATAGGCTCGCAGGTGCTCTAGGCGAGAGATGTGATGAAATTTTGAAAATTTTCACGTTAAAAGGGCCGTGCTTGCGAAATGAAAGTTATTAGAAGCTGCGTTGGCGGAAATTTCGCTGATTTCCATGCGAATGCACGTTATCATGTCTTTTGGCTACTACGATCGATTGGCGAAATGAGCGAATTTTGCGAATTTTTCTTCACTTTTCTTTAGTAGATTTTTATTTCCGTTTTAGAGAAAATATGCTGAATTTGGTCCAAGTCTTAAAATTTTAAAAAAGCTTTGATGAAAATCGATTTTTCAGTGCAGTTTTATAACAAAACTTATATCAATTTTCAACACTCCCCTCTCCGCGATTAGCCACTCGGACTAATCTCTTCAACGTATTCACGCGAGTAAGCGCAAGGAAATTTCCTGAAGGCGTATAATGCGCAAAGATAGTGCCGCGCGTACACACATAAAAGTGAGCGACAGGACAACACGAGGATATACTCTAGCTCCGGGTATATCAGTGGCGCGAATGCAGAGATAGGATGAATGCGATGAGTATCAGGGATAAGCCACTCCCGCGGGTCATTAAGTAAGTTAAGCCGCTCGAACGACGCGTCCCTTTAGCGGAGGGCTTCTCGTAAAACTTAACGTTTACGAGAGACAGACTGCGTTTACATCCGACTGCGCGTTTCGCTGTATAAGGTACCTCTCTATACTTTCTTAGTTTTGTCCATATTTTCTGCTTCATTTGCTCGAGTTCGAACGATGCAAACGAGGCCGCGAAGTTTGAGCTTGAGAGAAGTAGCCAACGAAGGAGGACAAGAGCTTTGAAGCTTTCTCTAACGAGTACGCTGTGGTTTAGCTTATCGCTTTGTGCATCGCTCTACCTTAGCTGTTGATTTACAGGAGACCCTCAATTACGCTCGAGTGGCTCGTTGGTTTTTTTTTTTTTTTCTTAGATTCAAAGAAAGCGTCAAGCAGTGTGTCGTTGATTTAATCGGCACCGCTCGCCAAAAGATTTTATCCTCTTTAATCCCACCGAGTCGAGCTTGTTTAGCTGCGACTTCTCGTTCGGCCAACTTTCCGAGTTTTTAATAATCCGGAAAATGAAACCGGATTACAGAAGTTCTAAAGCCTGAACTTTCGCCGTCAGGAGACAAACTAACTTTGTCATTAGGAGCTTCTAAGGCTGAAATAGCATGAGCTCTCATTGCGCAGATGGGGAACACTATTATATACATACCTTATTCCCGGCGAGAGCTCCTCGGGCGATTTTCATAAACATCGTGCTTATACATCCGAGCAAAAATCAGACGATCAAAGTTCTGAGAAATTCTGCTGCTGCTGCTACTGCGTTTCTCATCCCATAGCTCGGCTCGCGAGTATAATCGATCCTCGCGACGGAAGAAGGAAAAAAAATGTCCCTCTTTATATTAATAACGCCGCGAGAGCAGCCTAGGGTCGTTCAAGCATTACGATGAAGAGAAAAAAAAAACGGTTAATTAAAACTTTTTTAATCCTGTGTAGTATCCCCTTTAAACACGCTCTCGCGATTATTCAGCGGACGAAGACATCAATAGGGAGGAAACGGAAGAGTAATGAATAAGGGAGGCCGCGGCTGCTTCAAAGCTATAGTATAGTAGTGGTAGTAGAGTGAGGGAACGCGCGTGCAAGAGCAAATTAGCTCGAAGCGAAATAAAAAGCGGCGACGTAGACAGAGACGAAAACAAATGAACAGCTAGCAAAGCGCACGAACGCGGAACACTGACCGAAAGCCGAAGGGTATATAGGAGAAGCTAGAGAAAGGGACACATAGAGCAAGAAGCGCAGTGCCGTTTTCGACAAATTAGGATCATTTGGATCGAGCTCTGCTACATCCTCGCCTTATACTATACACGCTTCTCGTGTGTGTACACGCGTTGCAATGTATATATATATATATAGCTTCGATGGTCAGATATGCTCTCCTAGACTGAGAGAAAGCTGGGTATATACGTATATATAGCTGTAATTTATCGCTGTCCGGCTGGATTGGATCCAATTTACTAAGTCCGCGCGTGTGTAACAAAGTTTACGCTCTTGACACGCGAGACAAGTGCGCGAACTTTTTGTCGTGCTCGTAAGAGCTCTCCTCGCTGTATATATACAACCGATGCAGGTGCACGACGTACGTGTGTGTATATGTATATACCTAGATTTTGTGACGTTGATACTCGAGAGCACGTTACGCTTGGCAGCTGCTGACGTGGGAGTGGAGTGTGAAGAATTTTACAAGTTTCTGACTGACGTAAAAATTGCTCTCTCTCTCTCTCTCTCTCTCTCTCTCTCTCTCTCTCTCTCTCTCTCTCTCTCTCTAGCGCGCGCGTATTATATAGTAAAAGTTTGATGATTTTCTTCCCGTCAGCGCTCTTGCGCGGTGTCGAAATTCCCGTTGTATATCCACGNAAAATTTTCTCTCTCTCTCTCTCTCTCTCTCTCTCTCTCTCTCTCTCTCTCTCTCTCTCTCTCTCTAGCGCGCGCGTATTATATAGTAAAAGTTTGATGATTTTCTTCCCGTCAGCGCTCTTGCGCGGTGTCGAAATTCCCGTTGTATATCCACGGCGATTTCCGCTTTACTTTTCTCTTTCCACAGTCACCTACGCACTTGTGTGACTTTGTGTCGTTAAATTGATGATGATTTACTTATGGTTACACGTCGCCTAATTTGAGGTTTAAATAATAGAGTTAATTTAGCTTCGTAAGTACTGAACTCTCGCTGTAAACTTTGACGGGTCGCAGATACTTTAGCGACTCGAACTCGAACCAACTGCGTCTCAATTTAACGAGACGAATTTCTCGAAATAATCTACTCTGCGCGTGCAACGAACCCGATGACTAATTATCACTTATATACTGGCTGCGCGTTATTGTTGCTTTTTCGTCACTGATGCGAAATCCGCGATAGTTTCGAAAGCCGTGAGCGCGTTTAATATATTAATCCAAGCTCGCCTTTATGATGAGAATCGCAGAGCGGCCGAGAGAAGAAGAGGCGACTCTCTGAGAATGTTCTCATTATATCGGGTCGCGCGGCGGCGCCTTTCTTATTGTTGTTACTCTGCGGGTTGCGTCGAGAGTCGTTGCGGCGTTGTTGCGCTCGCGAGAGAGAGAGAGAGAGAGAGAGAGCCTATCCTTAATCACTCCTCGCTTCGGTCTATATCATCACGTGTATGTGACACACATACTTATACTTGGCTTTATACATGTGTCGAGCTAATTCGCTCTATCGTGGCGAATCTCTCGACGTCGAGAGAGCAATTTGGATTGTGAGAAATGTATAACCCTTTCTTTTTTTCGAGAAAGCACCTCGAGCACAAAGCTCATTGTTCGGATATAATTTTCCGAGTAATATGCTCAACGTAGATGTATAATAATAATCGCGCTTAGTTCACCCGACGAGCTTTCGCGCATAGGTAGACTCTTGTGTAGTATATTCGCAATCCAATGGAAAGTATGTTAAATACGTGTGTATATATACTAACGGAGCATATAACGCATTCAAACTAGTTAACGCCTTGAAATGTCTGAAACAGCTTATCATCAACTCGAGCGAAACTTGTTTTCCAACGTATGCGCGTTTTCAAAGCTCCATTCATAGAACATTTGAGCGCGAGCCAACCCGCAGATGAAAAATTTCATAAAGAGCGTGGTGCCGTGGAAAAAAAAACGAAATAATGATAAAGAACAAGAGTCCTCTTTGGGCGCTGAATAACGAAGTCCGTACAGTATGCGGTGCCTACGGAAAACAATGGACCGCACGATTGTAGCTCTCGCGTGCGCACACGGTCAGAGCTTCCCTGGTGTGAGCTTTGCCTGCTGTCAGACCCTCGGATTTTTTTTTTTCACTGTTTTGTTTTGTTTCTTTCGGGAAAACGAAAAAGAAGCAGTCTCACGGCTCCTTTGTGCCTGGACAGCTGACAGATGCTGGCAAAGGTGTTTGTTGCCAAAACGCGGCTCGACGCGCGGTGTCACGGAAGGCGCAGCGCGGCAAGCTTTTTGACGAGAGGAGCTTTTTGAATTTATTGTTCGTTGAGCGAAAACAAGTCTCTCGTGGCTGTTCTCAGTTTTGAGACGCTGCTTCTGCTGGCGGAAAGGTACAAAGCGATACGCGTTTAACAGCGGCTCCAAGCGAGCTGAAAACAATTATGTACGGAGCTGTGAAATTTTTTGCCCGTATATCAAGTACTTGTTTGTAGAGGTGTTTTTTGGAAGAATGAGTTTGCTGTATACACATATTTTTATTCGAGTATGCAATTGTTACATTTTATACTTGGTTGTCTTTACATGCGATATGCGAGGGAAAAGCGAGGTATACAATTGCGGCGCAAGCAATATAATTGTTTTTACATTTTTTTTTTCATGTTTTACAGTGCACCCATATGGTTCATTAAAGGTATATAGTATACATGTGTATGAGAGAATTGCTAACATTTGATACAAGCAATTTTCAGATTCTTCTTTGTAAAACTATTTTAGCTTGAGTGTTGGGCAGAGGCTTCAACTTTGTATGATAGAATAATATTCGATATTTTAAATTCGTTCTGAAATTTACCAGTGATTGAAATTTTTTTCAATTTATCGCTTGATTTGACGCAAAACGTCGAATCAAGCGAAAATGATAGCAAAACCACTGAAAACTATCTCAGCAAGAGGAGAGATAACGAGAAAAGAGCAAAGCAAAAAAAAAAAAAAAGAAAAATTACACCGAATCATAGCCAATTGTGTCGTTATTCACTCACGCTCAAAATGACAAAATCGCTGCTCCTGCTGCTGCTACTGCCCAACGCGCGTTCGGTTTACTCGAGCGAAAATAATTATTTTTCCTTTTTACAGGCTTGCGGGGAGACGTATTTTTCCTCCTTACGAAATCGCGTCGCTAAAGTGTGTCCACCGCAGACTATAAGAAGAAAAAATAAAATAAGACGAGCAAGGGAAGAAGAAAAGAGGGAGCGTAAGGGGATAAGAGAAGAAGAAGAAGAAGAAGGCGAAGAAGAAGAAGAAGAAGAAGAAGCCCCCCGGGTACTCGAGTGGCCGATTTCCTGCAAAAGAAAAGCTCGACTTGTACAGCCGCTATATATATGTGTCTATATATATATATATATATCGAGCTCTCGAGAAAACGACTCTCGGCCTCGGGGCGAAAAAAGCCTGTATGTGTCCATCTGTATCAATCGCGTGCGCGCGCGCCCGCGCACGTGTACGCCTATGTATGAGCGGTGTACATATGGGCGTTTCCACAAAAGCAAACTGCGTTATACATTGCTCTTCTTTTTTACAAGAAGAATTTATCGAACTACAAGAATTTATTGAACACCGCGCATTCATATTGTACATGTCGCACGGTCACGTTGGTCCATCGTCCTGGGAGTTTCCTCGGCTAAAGCGCTGTCGTCTATCCGCGAGACTTCCGCATCGGAGTCTCGCGTGTTGCCGGTCCGACTATGCCGTCTGTCGCCCAAGTAATAAGTGTCGAGTGCGGGCTCAATGCTGCTGCTGCTACTGCTGCTAGCCCCTCGTGAGAGTCGATCACTTGCCGTAAGAGCCCGCGTTGGGAGGCAGGTATTGATTACTGGCTCCGCCGCCACCGAATCCGTCCGTTGCTCCGTTGTAACCAGCGACGTTTCCCCTACCTGTCGACAGAGACGCCGATTCTCATTTATATGCATGATCTGTCGCGCCGTCTTTCGTCTCGTGCACTCTAAACGCTTTCGCATCCGATCTTATATGCGCATGACGGCTATATGCTACTGATGTATAATATACAATGCTGAATTTGCTATACGAGGCTTTTCGTTATAATTATGGAATTTGGAAAATTGGGTGAGCCGAGATACGTTTGTGTGTTCGAAAGGGTGTGGCTATATGTATACACACTCGAGGCTATTGGAGATGAGGTAAGATGATCACGTAGCTGCACTTCATAATAATCTATGCGGAGTAAGAGTCTCGATGCAGTACACTGGAGTTTTCTATTAAGACGGATGAGAAAAGGGAGGCATACGATTATCTCGGCGGTGCTTTGATCGCGATCTCGACGAGATATCGAGCGATGGTACTTTTCTAAGACACACGCTCTTCACTTGGTCTATATATACACGGAGGTGCTGCTGAAAGGAGCTATACAGTATAATTAAGAGGCAGGTGTCGATGTATCACTTAGATAGCTACTATTTCAGCTGGCACGTAATTTTTCAAGACGATGACCTTTTTATTACAAGAGCCTAGAGTATATATATATATATATATATGTTTGTAACGAACCTTGATAGCCTGCACCACCACCAGGAGCACCACCGAAGAAACCAGGCCCAGCAGCAGCAGCAGCAGCACCTCCGGCTCCGAAAAATCCAGGCCTAGAGAACTGAGCCTGTCCCTCGTAACGAACGTCGGCTACGTAGCCGTTGGCGTCGTCTGCCGTGTAGCGGACTATCTGCGTGCGGGAGTCTGGTAGCAGAACACGATATTCACCTCGTACCACACCTGCGGCGTCGCCGCTCTCCTGCTGGCCGTAGTCATTGCCCGAGGCTGCATCTCGCACCTCGTACTGGAAGCTGTACGGTCGTGGCGCCGACTGTTGACAGACGCGTGTTTACCGGGTAATTAATTTAAATGGCTATATATTACACGTGTGTGGTACCGCGAAGTTTGTAACTTTGTACACTTGGAGGTGAGAAGATGATTTTTTAAACAGGAAATGGAAGTTGATTGAAAAGCTTTTCTGTATAATTTAAAGCAGTCTCTGAGTGATCTAAAAAAGTGATACTACTCGAACATGGACAGGCTTCTCTTCTATTCAAATCTATTTTCAGCCTTCATCTCGATATGCAAACATATTTAAATGAAAATACTCTCGGAATATATAACTGACAGTAAAGTGCTGCGCGCAGGACAGCAAAAAGTTCTTTGAGCTTGGAGCTTCGAAAATCGCTTCGCTCATCCTCTCTGTTTGATCGGCGTATCGAATATTCACGATTTCGTGACTATGCCGAGAGCCGCCACATACGCATCAAGGCTTAAACAAGCGCAGAGTTTAAAGTATCGCAGCAGCGCGCTTCACTTCGCCTCCATCAGGTTGAATATTACATCAAGCTGACTCAGCCGATCGAATGTTTTTGATCATCCATCCACGCGCGGAATATATTTGAATTACTTTTAAACGCGATGTCGATGATTTTTCATATCTTGTTTCGACTATGTCCAAAAGTAATCAAAGAGTCCTGTGTGGTCCCCATTGAAATTCTTAACAATGATCCCGCGGCTTGATTAAAAAGAGATGTGAGTGTGCCAGTACGAAATTCGCCAGTTTCAATAAGAGCTGCTCGCACTGCCGAATAATTAATTTTGAATAATCTGCATCAACGTGGCCGGCGCGTCATTTATTAGAAAAGACACTATCAGACCTTGAACAATAAACCACAGGCGAGCGCGCGCGCATTTGTCGCGAAAATTTCAATGGCGCTGTTTAATTTGACGCGACGCTTTCATCGCGCGTGTCGACCGATGCGTTATTATACCCTATATTCTCTATGTCTGAGTCTACTATACGTGCCGTCAGACCGCAATTTTCAGCAAACTTTTTGCACCGCAATGAGAAGAGAGGGAAAAACACGAGCGCTTAAATAGAGCGCGAAACATTGGTCGATGCGTGTATATGAATATACAAACGGATAATGCGCGTCAGCCGAGAGGAAGAACGATAGCTGTTTGCCGCTGGAATAATGAACTTTTCATTAGGGAACTTTTGTCTCGTGGTACGAAGATACGAGAAGCGCTCGCGCGCGCGACGATGAAAGGGTATTTTGCGCGCTGATGGCTTCATCCGTGGATTAGCACGAGATTTATATAGAGAGAGACTTTTTGTTCGGATCGACATCTTGCACCCTCTTTTCATTCAGCTTTTGTCTCTCTTTTTTTTCAATCGCAAAACCGCGCTCTCATCATCCATTCTCGCTAAATTAAACACGCGCTCTGTCATCATTGAAAGCCGATTTTCAAAATTTTAATCACTGCAGCAACTCTGCAAAAGCGAGTTCGGCTGAAAAAAAAAAGAAAAAATTACTCGTCCGCATGTAAAACTACAGTTTAACTAATCCTCGGGAACGCTATGTACGCGTACTCGAAAAGTTACGGCATTACACACGAACCGCACACTCTCTGATGTATCTAGGCTCTCTCTCTCTCTCTCTCTCTCTCTCTCTCTCTCTATACGTATATATAACGAGAGCGAGTCGGTCTATCAAAAAAGAATATCCCTCCTCTCGGGTAGCTCGTACGAGCTTTTCATTGAAATTATCAAGAGAGGAGAGTCGGCCGACTCAAAAGCCGAGAACGTGCGATCCCTTTGAGGTGCCCGAAAGCCGTGCGGCCGCAAAGCGTTTTCCGCACTCGGAAATGCGCTCACGTTGCCATTGGCCCTCTCTCCGTAGCGGAATTCAACGACGCTTTGACCTCTACTGAGCTACGTACTAGCCTCTTATCTTACAGCTATGTGTATATAGGCGAATGTTTTGTGTTTAATTAAACTATTGTGCGAATAACGGCCCACTTTCATTCGCGGTCGATGTGTACAAACTTACACACAGACGCATACATGCATAGCTTGATACGAGATCGGATCGGATCCGTTTGGCCGGCATTTAGGGAATAATTTGCCGGAGCGAGCGCCAAAAAGAGCAAGCGAAGGGTTGAGAGAGGCTGGCTCGTAAAAAGGAGGCGGTACCGCCTGGAACGGACGCGGAAGTTGTTAATCTTTAGCGAGTATGCAATTAGTCCAGCCCTTTCGAGCCCTCCTCACATCACGCGCCGAATACGTAAACGTCTGCGCGCTCGCGGGTTTATAAGGCTGAGGAAGAGAGACTTGATCGCCGCTCTATACATACTAATATATATTGCTATGTGTGTAGATTCTTTGCTTTGGGTCGATACTATAATGTTGTTGTCTGATGCATTTGTTTTTTAATCGAAAATCAAATAAGGAAGCTATAGAGGAACCGGTATATAAATATTGATCTTTAGATGTAACGAGCTGTTATTCATATGGTAAGTTTATAACGGCGCTCTATAACTAGCAGAGTAAACTGTTGATAGAGTTTGCTCATAAATTTACGTACCATAATGACTAAAAGGGAGTAATAAGAGGAGGCAACGATCTAATTTAATTAACGGCGAAGAGAGCGCTTTATTTTCCTCTTAAAAATGCCACACAGACTAAGTGAATAACTTGCAACGAAATTTCAGAGTTTCTTAACGTTAATTATGCAATCAATAAGTATTTTCAAACTCACCCTTCCGTTATCGCCCGCATTGAAGCCCTGGTAACCTCCGCCGTTGTTTCCTTGGAATCCTTGGTTATTACCTTGAAATCCTTGATTGTTACCTTGGAATCCCTGGTATCCAGCATTTCCCTGATAGCCCTGGTAGCCTTGATTTCCCTGATATCCCGCGGGGAATCCAAAGCCAACGGGCTGTCGTGAATTGAATCCAGCTCCAAAACCGTCAGCTCCTCGTCCTGCTCCAGCAGGTAACCTGCCGAGAGCGTTATTGCGCTGACCAAAATCACCGGCTGCAATAGCTGGACGGTCGTACTGATAACCATCTCCCGGCAACAGACCACCGCTGACGGCACTGCAGAGCCCAATCAGGAGCGCGAACTGTGATAGAGAAAAGCTTTGTTTTTTCATACGCACTATATACAGCCATGTTTACACGGCGATCAAACTTTTGTTGACTCGACACAACGTTTACTTATAAATTTTCCGTTATATACGTATGCATGATTTTACCGCGTACCGACCCGAATTTTTTTACCCCCCGGGATACGGCTGACGCAGCTATACACGCGCACTTTCGATCGGATATGAAATTTTTTATTTGAATTTGCATTTGCGCGCGGTTGGAAGTCCGCTCGAGCTTTTCATGCATATTGAAAAACAAATCATAAAGCTTCTGCAGAAGTAAACGGATGGTATAATATAAGCGAGCTAGAGTCTGCTTGAAAAACATTTGAATCGGTAACTCTCTTTGATCGAAAGCTTCGCGCAAATGAATTTGCATATAAATCAATGCCGAAGTTGCGTAATCTCAGAAGTTTGATTTGAACGCACGAAAGCACTTCACTGTTGCAATGCATAAATCCAGCATTCGAAGCAAAGCTGATACTAGTTTTTTTTTTTTTTTTTTCAAAATAAGAAAAACCGAAGAAAGTCTGACACAAGCGATATATATATGCACACGACACGTCTGTTTCCAATTTCTTCCCTCACCTGAAGCCGATTCATAGTGTGGCTTGAGAGTTTAGCGAAGGGAGTCCAGGCGAGAACTGAGAAGACGATTCCCTATTGAAGCTTATATACCACGATTCTTTGTGTTACAGTTTATTACGTCGGAACGAAGCCCCTACTACGTGCGAGTAAGACGACGAGACCAAAGGGGGAAGGAGGACTTTGAAATCGAGTTTTCGCCGATCTAAGAGAGTGAGAAGGAGAGACCGACTGGGGGGCCGCCAGTCGATTCCATCATTTTTGCCCCGGACGATGCGATATGACGTGCAGCGATCTGGCCTCGAGTATTGCACGCTCTAGGAAAGTACTTCGAAAACATTGTTTATGTCCTGTTTCTTTTTCTATCGAAATCATTAGCTTAGACACGTTCATAGCACTGCGCAAACAAATAATAAAGCTCGAGTATTTAAAAAACACCTGTGAAATCCGTAAGTAAATTCGTCAGTTACGGCATCTTCCTATGCGCACGCTTGGCTAATAAATAATCATCAGCATTTGACTTTCGTCCGCAGAAGGTGCACGTGGCGGCTCATCCCCTCCTCTTGTACACCCATTTGCCAGGAAAGTGAATCCTCTTCATTTTGAGATGATTGCCAGCACGTAACTCTCGGCGTGAGGCATCTTCATGTATATATACCGGTATGTATCCCTTCACTCAGTGATGACTACGCGCACACGTCGATATTCGCGCCTACAACTGATTGGCACCTTGTAGTCGTAAATTGGTCGGACGTAAGTTATGTCGACGATAAATAACAATTAGAGCCGGATCATGCGTGAGAGTATTATGGATGGCTCGATAATAAATTATTCGTGCGGTTGTAATTGATAAAAACTATCCATACGTTTGCGAAATACATATAGATGCGGTATTATTCGGTCGACAGAAAGTCATTTAAAGCGAGAATCGAATCATCGCTACCATTCTGTGTCGTTCTTTCGCTATACTCCCTTGCATTATTCACGCATTATTTATGCATAATTTATACGCGGAAACTGCGTATACGTATATAATCTGCCAGCGGCGTTGGTCAGCGTGTCCGCGACCGCGAAGTATATATATATACAGCTCTATATATTTTTCGCATTAGTCACCAAAATCCAGCGAGAAATAATAGCCTCCCACATCGCGCTTATAAGAACGTGACACCGAGCGATAGTAATGTACGTCCCATCGATTGCGCCAATTAAATTCTCCGCTCTCTGTGTGGCGGTGGCTCGAAAAGTCAGATAAAATATATATATAACAACGCAAACAGGATAATATCGAGAGCGCTCGTATTCATCGTTCGCTTATTATTTATGCATTATTTGCGAGCTTGGGCACACACAGACTTGCACCGTATAAATATCTGTGTTTTCCATACACCGATACGGCCGCAGTATCCATACAAGCTTGCGCGAAAGACCGTTGCGCATATTTACGCGCTGCATAACGTCCTAGACTCTCCTGCATCGCGGCCGCCAATTATGCATGGGCACGCACGCTGCAGCGTTTACGAGAGAGAGAGAGAGAGAGAGAGAGAGAGAGCCGCTGACATCGAGTTTATGCCCGCGCGTGTAACGCCGCATTGCACGAGGCAATTGTATTTAGTGCCTCGCGCTATACTCTCTCTCTCTCTCTCTCTCTCTCTCTCTCTCTCTCTTCGGGCTTCTGTGTACGGGTATGCGAGGCTTGTTTGCCCGGGCTGTGTGTAGTAAGGCTATATCGCACTTGCGGGGGTCGAAAAAGCTGATTCGCTACGATGGGGGATGAATATTTATGACGGAGAGTAGCTCGACCGATAAATGCGCGCCTTGTGTTCCTCTCTTGACGTATTACGTGTGAGAGGAAAAAAAAGAGAGCTGCGAAGATTGATGAAGAGAGAGTCGGTGTTCTTATATTGGATTGTCATGTGTCTTACCTTGCTCGGCTGTTTCCACTTGTTATATTTTCTTTCCGCTTTCACTGCGTTATTCGTGTATCGGCATTAATTAAATAGCAGCAGGTGTATATAGAGGGAAGGTGTACATTCTTCGGTCAAGGTGAAAAATAAAATATGAGAGGACGTTGGAAAAGTTCTGGGAAAGTTGAAAAGAAACTTTGGCGAGGAACTTCATTTATCCAGCCGGTAGAACTTATACCTCGGCGTGTCATTTATCATCAGCACCGTGTAAATTTCCATGACGAGTGCACGTCGAGGTGATACGACAACAGGGGCTGTTGATACGAGGAAAAATGTTCTTCAACTTCTTCTCGATCGAGGCTGTCAGGAAACGTCTTATGCAACGTGCATTAAGACGTGTGCTCCACGATGGATCATCTCTCTCGCGTGCACGTGTGTATGACTCTTGAGCAACGTCAGCTATAATAGTCGCGTTTGCGTGTAAGCGCGATGATGCACTGCGATCAACTTCCTTGACTAGAAAGAGGATTTTTTACCGCTATGTGTACTCCCCCGTATACGTTTATCGCTTGCGTAAGTAGATTTTCAACTAAATCTCTTATTTTTCCGTATACAGTCTCTCGATTCGGCCAAGACTCTCCAGTGCCATGAGTGAGCCGTTCGCAGAAAGTTGCACTGGCAGTGGCACTTTCAGTGCAGATACCACTTTTAAAGTCGATAACGCCGTAAAATTTATACACGCACGTAGAGTCTACGGTGCAAGCGATTCTTCGAAGATAATAAAAAGCCGATCACTTAATTTACTTACTGCTTGCCCTAACGATCATTTTTCGTTTATCGCGTACACAGAATTCGCGCTCGAGGCCGTAAAAAAAGTAAGCGGCTCCGAGGAAAAACGAGCGGGTATTGCTCTTTAATATATTCATCGATCCGCAAGTGTATATGATATACTCTGCGCGCGAAACTGTCATCTACTAAATCGCTTAACGTTTGTGTCCCGCAAAGCCGATTATGTTATATGACGTCCATCAACGGTTCCCGCAACTTTTCCTTTGAATAAACCGTGTTAATATCACCGTAGCGTATGCTAGAGCCGAATCTGCAAAGGACGCGGTGTACAAATGAATTGCGGTGATTCCAGGAAAGTAGCAGCCCGCGGAATCACCGTAATACGCAATTACGGGAATTGCGTTGATTTTATAATTTGCCAAACATGACATTTTGCGGTGAAACTGCTTATATCTCCACAGTTACTCGCTTTGATCTTCGTATGTCATGTAAAGTTTCGTAGAATTATGATTTCAAAAATCGATCGTGAATCGACTCTTTGTCGACGGTTAAGCAGTGCACACAATACGCGATGTACATCGCAATAAAGTTTGCCGATGAAAATTTATCGAGTTCACTTCTCGCGGAAGTTTCTTTAATGTACACAAGCCGAGAGCAACAAATTAGCGAATTAACTTGACTGGCGAGTGTATAAACACAGGCCTAACCGCATTACACACTTTTATCCTCTATTAAATTCAAGCGGTAAGTAAAGATGTAACTTTCGCTTTCTCCGCGCGCAAACGACGATCGCGTAATAAGGTTAAACAATGAAGAGTCAACAAAGTTACTATATCACGAGCTCTGATAATATACACAAGTATAATTCCGAGTGAGGTAGACTTACGTGTTCTTTGTAAACGCCGTTCGAATTTGCCGCTCTTTTAGCAAGCTCGCCCGCGCGGGAGATTTGAAAATTGATAAACTAATGAAAAAAAAAGTTCTAAAACGGGGTAATATTAGCCATAGCTCGTGTAAAAGCATCGCTGTCGGAAGGGGGTGAAGCCAGCAGAGCTTATTCAGTATAACGAAACGTCCTCTTTGACAGTCATGTATGCAGCCCGAGGAGCTGCATTATTCAGTGTTCACGGGGCACTTTTTGTCCGCGTCGTTGTAAACAGCGCAAAGCGGCTGCAAATGAAATGCTAAAATTATGGGAATTTTGAGATTCTCATCAGACTTGCTCTCGGCCCTAAAAGGCGCCACGCGTGTAAGCTCTCTATAACGCCTTGTACGGCTATATAAAGCTATTGGCGTTGACATCTTTATTTTCGATTTATCACGCTTCGCGCTATACAACATACGAGCAGTCTTTTGAAATTCCGACACGCGCCTCTTTGAACATTTCTAACAGCCGTGCGTTCCACTTCACGGTGTAGGTATTAAACTTTCGCAAGCTCTGCGTACGTGTAGTATAGTCGCTCATCTTCGATTTTAATCGGAGCTTATTTCGCGATCCATGGGAGCGCGCGAAAAAGAATGACGATCGAGCCTAGAGAAGTGTATTATGGAGGTGAGATTACGCAGTGAGATAATGGTCCGTGGTATGAAGTTCGGGGCGACGGGCGCTTCATTAGAATAATCCAGTAGGAAAACAACGATTGCTTGTACAGACTCTACGTTGCTGCGGTAGGATGGATCGCGCGTAGAAGGTGGACAGTGATATCGAGCTGCGGGAAAATATTTTCCGTTGCTTCAGCTTTAACGCCCAGACTTGTGATTGATATATATTAAATACATATATACTGTTAGTATAATCTCTTGTTTATTTCGGCACGAACTGAAAGGTTGCATGAAAAAACAAGCTCTCTATACTGCTTTTATCTGTATGCATTGCTATTTATGTTTTCAGATATTCGAGAAACTGAAATGCATCCACCAACTGTACATCGATACTATCTCGTATCTTGTTCGATCGACGTTCCATCAGAGTTTTTCTTTTTTTTTCACCGAAGCGAGTGCAGCAATTTCCTCGTACGGTTGCTCTTTTTGCTCGTCGTTTTATTTTTCATACCTTTAATAGCCAGAAATCGATTTAAAAGTCTCGAGAACAACGTCGCGTCTCTCTCTCTCTCTCTCTCTCTCTCTCTCTCTCTCTCTCTCGACAGAATAAAGCTCAAATATTTATAAGCGAAAAGTTTAATGGCGAGCAATTTTTTTTACGACTCTCGCCGAAGAGCTTACAAGCGTATATACGAGGACATAATTTACTCAGCGGAATTACATTTCTTGAAACTCAGCAAACGTTGGCTATATTGAAAAGGCGTTTTCGAGATTGGAATGACTTTCTTGGTATTTCGAACGTCGAACGGAAAAATAAATCAGATTTTACTGGAAATATTAAAAAAAAAAAAAGTTACCGAGAGTATTATTATTATTATTACAGTCGATCCAGTCCCGTTAAAACGCAAAAAAAAATTTAACACACCCGCGTATAGCCGAGAGTCTCGGGACACGCATCCGCAGCTTTACGATCGTTTGGCCCACTTTACAGCTTCCTTCCGCTCGGCGCTACTGGCACGACATTCGTCAATCGGGTATCACGGTTGGCACCGCCCAATTTTTTATTCGACCCTTTTTCGTTTCACCGACACGGGCTTTGCTCGCATTTTAGCCTCTCGTAAAGCAAGCTGCCTCACTGCCGCTTTTTTTTCCGGTACACATGCGGAGGTGCAAATGGGACCAGCGTTGACCTTCATTCGACGCTAGAAACGAGTGATAAAATCGCCACTACGGCTCGTTAAGGCTCGTGTTTACGGTAGGACGTATTTTTTCTCGAGCTGCTTCGATCCCTTCCTTCGATACGCTGAACGAAACTAGCTTTTGTTTTGATGGATGGTCGTTCTATAAGCGTCGCTATATTCAGAGAAGTTTTCGATATTAACCTATTCACCATCGTGAAAACGTTCTCGCAGGAAATTTTCCAACTCGAAGTTCCGTCGTTTTCGTGTCGATTGTCACGTTAAAACCAGAGTATATGTAACGGCGAGCTTGCGCACACGTGCTCCCGATTGATTTTTCTCCCGGCAGCGCATTTTAAAATTAAAAAATGGCCTGCGCAGAGTTCTCGCGAGCTTGCGGAAACGTCAGTCGGTGCACGCGCGCCCGCTGGCTAATTACAATTAGCTCTGCTCCACAGTTCATTAGCGAAAGTCCCTGGATAATTGGCAAGGGATTCGGCTCATGTATATATAGCCGTTGCCCGTAAAGTGTTCACTGCTGCGCACACGACGTTCTCTCCCCCCCCCCCCTCTCTCTCTCGCTCTCGCTTGGTAGAGAATTGGAATATCGCAAGCGTCGATCGATATATTCGCTTGCGCCCTTCCTCCTCTCCATGAGGGAGCGACTGCGATGGTTTAACGGGCGGAGGGCGAGTCGCATCAGAAATTCTCGCCTCGGTACGTCGCGCTTCGCTGCATTTTTCTTGGAGAAGGAGGAAACTGTATCACGAGGTCGCTTGCAAATTGCGTCTGATGGCGTTGGGGCTTCGAGGAAAATACAAAAATGTCGAGGATCTGAGCTTCTGAAGAAAAAGGTAAATAACAAAAATTTTAATGATGAAACAAAAATAACAGATTAACGCCATTTTCAGCGCAGCAAACTACTCGCTCTATACGATCACAACGTACGCATTACGACGACTAATCCGATAATGATGATGGTTTATTCATCAACCAATCGCAACACAGCGCATTACCATCGGACGAAGACTGCGCGCATATATCTCTTGCACAGTAGCATCTGTGAAAGGAAAAGGGCGGGAGCATGAGCTAGGGGCCGAGCTACAAAGCTACAAGTATCAGTATATGTGCATTTGAATTCTGCAAGTGTCTAGAGCTGCATGAATGCATTGCAATTGCCGTTTTAGAATATTGCTTACTTGCTTCTGTTCTGTGCTCGATCGTACAGGCGTTGGAATGATAGCTCCGCGTCAAAAGCTTAGCTTTGCTGGCTGCATTGTGATGTAGATCTCATAGAAAATGCACTATTTTCAGGTAAAAATAGTATAAATATTTTATGCATTCATCACAATTAGGTGAAAAAGAAATAAAATTTTTAATACTTTCAGGTACGAACGCTGTGAAAATTATTAAATTTATATGCAATAAATGTCCATATATAAGATTTTGTGATAGGTATGAAAATCACATAAAATTTTCATTTAAAAATTTATTTTAACATACCAGAGACAGAGCGATCGCATTTTTAATCAGCTACTATCTGTAGAGTTCGTCAAAGGCATAATTATTTCACATCGGATATATCTAATTCGATATATACTCGAATTATGCGACACACGGGTTCCAATTATATCTCGAAACGAAAATAAATATTTTAAATAATTTAATTGGCCATAATCATAAAACCATCTTTTCGATTTAAACTCGTGCAAAATGATTTCACCGGTATAATTTCCAAAATTAGAAAAACAAGAAAGTTAGTGACGAGATCGAAATGAAATACTAAAAACGGAAACTCGGTTGAAGCTTTCTCTCGTAACAAAACTGTCTCGAAAACTTGCGCGCGCCACGGCATCAGAAATGCAATCGTTGGATATTTCACCGCGGAACGATCCACGCCGTCCTCATTGGTACGAGTTCGCCATCGCGCAGTGCAGCGTCGGAAGAAATTCATGAGGATTCTCCTCCATCGCCTTAAAGCTCCTGCGATTTCCACCGTTTGACTCTCGGCAGACGCTTTATATCTCCCCCCTCCCTAACCTCCCCACAGCCTCGCGCGGAATATGACTACGATTGCACTGTTTATCGCCGCAGGCGCTCGAATAATAAAAATGGAATTTCCTTCCCCATACAATCTATACAGTTATACAAACAAAGCTCGCCCGAAGTATAAGAAAAAACCCACACCCCTTTCCCTCATCTCTCTCTCTCTCTCCCTTTGGAGGTTAGCCTACTTTCTAGCTTATTGCGTGGTACTTGTACTTTTACGTCCGGTTGCGCGTATCGACGTCCCGAGGTCATCTGCGCGAAGGGATTGGAGAATCAAGGGAATTTTCAAGGGAGCCGCGGAGCGATATTTTTACGACACGATTTGCGGCTAGGCACAATAAATTCGGCGGGAGGAAGCCAATCGTTTATATTGGGAAGGAAATGCTGGAGTGCAGGGTATATATACATCGAGACGCGCTGAATTAATACGCGCAGAGTTCGAAGAACGGCGACGCGCTACTCGAAAGGAAATGAGAGTTTTACGAGACTAATCTGCCTGGAAATCGATATACACATTTATTTGTTATTCGTAGCGAAGCTTTCATAATACCGCGAGAGCGTATTAAATTTATTCCTCGATATCTCGTTTTTGCGCAGTATTATCGGAGGTAAACTCGTGATATAAAAGCACGAGTAAATATTCCGCGCACACAGACACGAAATGATGAATCCTTTTGGTAAAAAAAACGCATCGATAGAGCTCGGACGTATCTTTTCAAAAAAAAAAAAAAAAAAAAAAAAGAAGAAGTTTGCAGAATAGTGCGACTTTTTTTGTCCGTGAATAATCCCGCCATAAAGAGCCTCGCGGGCGTCGCCGTAAAAACGCCTCGGTCTCGTGCAAACGAGCTTTCGAAGCGAAACCAGCGAAATATATAAACTTTCTCATCCCTTGCGCGTCTCTCCCCAAGATTCCACGCTCGGAGAATATAATGCACCGTGGAAAATTGTTTCACGAGCTTGGTGTATAGCAGTTCGGCTTATATTACCGATGCAGTAAACAAAAATGCCGACCGACTCGTCGTCGCGCATATTTCTTTGGATAACCGCGAGCGCGCGAGCCGCTTTACGACTTTGCTCCAGATCTACGCTTGCGCTTCTTCCTTTTCTTCGGCCACTCGCTTTCCATCCCCCCGCCACAGCAGCAGTCTCCTCCTCCTCCTCCTCCGACGCTTTTATAAGTAGGTACGTGCATTTTGCGACCTTTTTGATTTACACGCTTATGCTAATTTCGCGCTCGCGCTTGGCGCGCTGCTTTTGTAAACGTTGTAAATCACGGCGGAGGCTGCGAGTGTGTATATGTGTGTGTGCTGGCTTAATGATTTCGTCGTAAAAAGAGTCCGGCATCGATTTTTCTCTAACGCTGCGAGTTTTCAGAGTGCATGAGAGAGGGAGAGAGAGCTTTAGCTTTGTCTTTTGCTCTTAGAATTCATGGAGATATTACGCGCGTTTGTACGGAAGGGGATTTTTTTTTTGTTTGTTCGATATTACGTATAATGACACAAGGGAGAGTGTGTGAGAAGAGACGCATCCCGCGTGATTATAATGAGTGACAATTCATGACGCGCGTCGAGCTTTATACTTCTGTCGCTGTGGCAAGCGACTGAAATAGCTTTATTTGCAACGGCTTGAATTTAGCACAAAAGCTATTCTGACAGCTAAACGTTGCCTCATTGTTAATACATGCGCGCGAGTGCAAGAGCGTTAGGCAAAACAGAAAATACTATTCTCTCTTTGACCCATTCAAACGGACGATATAATGACTCTGGTTAACGCGTGCATTATTAACGATCGGAATAATAACTCTTGGATTTCATAATTTTCCTAATAAACGAATGATTTTATGTTGAATATTTTAATGATCTCGATTGTACGCTATCTTCGCTTCATAAAGCCGAGACCATGTGAGAGACTATATATACCAACCAGACAGCATCAGTGCGACGCGCGTTCCTCGTTACCACATGCCGTAATACGGATCGTTGAACTTGTTGTCGCTGAGCAGCAACGGCTCTAGTATTATAAAACCACCACACGTGGATTATGTACAAAGCTTTAAAGCGCAGGGAAAGCTTCATTAGTACACGAGTATACGTGTTTTACTGATAACATATATATTTCCAGTAAAATAAAAGTATACACAGCTTCACTCCGATACTTTTTCTCTCTGTTATATAACGTCATAGAAAATAAAATAAAAAAATGTGTATAACGCGTAATCGACGACTTGCATACGTGTACAGCGGTGTATGAAAACACGTGTATACTCTTGTTTCTTCATTCGAATGTACATAGCACGGCTGCATGGCAGGTTCGAGCGACTTTAACCATTGAACCTCCTGTTCCACATGCGTGAAACGTGTTCCATATCCGTTCAGTTACACGCGCAGTACACGGCTACAACTATTTGCCTCGCCATTGGTACACTAATGTTCACCGCAGAATGTGCGCACGGGTAATTCGCGTCACGTACACCGAAAGACGCTTGTGTATACGCATATATACATGCCTGGGAAATGCTTGAATTTAGGCTAGTAGATTTTATACCGCACGAGTGCTCCGGAAAATAAAAAGTCGGAGATGCGTTTTTTAGCTTTCCTCGTATGCGCAGAATGTTTCAAAAGAAAGCGACAGTTTTTCAAAAGCTCGGATATGCAGCAATGAGAGACCCGTGGTGTAGATAAAAGCGCACGGATTAAAAACTTTTTTTAACCCCTGCAATCTGCAGCCTTTTGATTTGACGGGACAACAAGTTTTCGATGCTGGACCGATTTTGCAATGTATTATCTTTGCGCATAGGTATCGCGTGTCGCACGGTAGAAAAATGAACGCGCGTACAGAGCTTTTCGAAGCTTCTCGTTATTCCCGAATCCGTCAAAGTGAAATGTCACTTTTACCATTATTTTTGCAGGTATTCAACATGGAAAAAAGATCGCTGTATATGGTACTTTTTTTCAATTGACGCGGTACCATTCAAAAGTTTTCTATTATCGCCACACGTATATTCACAAGCAGACTTTCGCCAAAGCAATTTTTCGAAATTCCCGCGCGTAAGAGGCGGAAGCCCACAGCGCTGCGCATCGCATCGTTTCTCGCTTGCGCAAACAGTGGCGGAGGAGAGAAAAATTGAAATAACCGTGTCAGAAAAAGCACGCAGTCTCGCGAAATTCCCATAAAAGCGATGAGCCTCACGCCGGGCGCGCAAATCATTTTCGACGCTGCATGCGGCGGTTGTATGAATACGTTTCTCTCTTGCTCGCGCTCGCGGAGATATTATGACGCAAGGCCTTGCATTACGAGACTCCTCGACGACGTGAGACCATTTGCCGAGCGTTATTCCCTGGTAGAGCTCACGGCGCGCTAACGAAGTGCAGCGGCCAAACGTTCAATTTGTTGTTACGCGAAATCGATCGATCATCGCGTCTATACGGATGATGCGCGCGAACGAGTAAAATCTCGCTGAAGGACGGCGTGGATATAGTCTGCTTGGAACTAGATGGGACGTATTGCGCATTGTTTTTCTCTCTTTTTCTATGTACTTCTCGCTTTTTATTTGCAGCGGTGTAAATTGATATAAGCGCGAGTACATATACACATCGCGCCGTGTGTTTGGCAAGACGCGCTACACTTGTGAAATTGGAAGATAGAACCGCTGCGGATGTCTGCTGATTTCAGAAGTCGTCCTTGTATACGTGTGACTCATTACTGGCTGAGGGAGAAGCTCTTTCCAATTTCCTCGTAATTTCCAATGAAAAAGAAAGCATTGAGATAGAGTCCGTCTGCTCGGTATCTTGGTATACAAGGTAGTCGCGAAATAAGAAAGAAACCGCAAAGACACAAGGCGAAAAATGAGGCGCGCAAGCTTCTCCTTCAGCGACGAAAAAGAAAGAGGAAAAGAGAGAGAGAGAGAGAGAGACGTCTTTTCAAAATATTTTAATCTACCGGTCGGGTGATGGGCGCGGCCAAAGAAAGAAAAACTATATAATACACCCTCTCGCGCGACTCGACGTGTATATACGGTATAGACTGCATGACTAGTGATAAAAAGTAAAGGGGATGAAAGAGACGGCGGTGAGAAGAGAAAGGGAGAGAAAGAGAGAAAGAGAGAAAAAAGGAAGAACAGCAGCAGCAGCAGCGAAGCTTTGAAGTTAGAGAGAAAGGCATATATCTATATGCGAATGATACTCGAGAAGGACGTGGCTAATCTGGCTTCAATGGACGCGGCGACGACGAATCGGACGTGTATACTGCCAGCTCTTGCGCTCGATCATTCATGTTGAGCAAGTTAAAGCCTCTCCTCTCTCTCTCTCTCTCTCTCTCTCTCTTTCTCTCCCTCTTTTTTGGCTTTTACGAGGTGCGCCACCGTCGTCGTCGCTGAAGCTCTCTACACCTATATATACACGAGGCGAGAGGCATCTTTTGTTAAAGGCCGCACAAAAGCTCTCGCTTCGTAGTATATTTGCCTCGTCTCTTTCTCCCGCGTACAACGTCGTTGTACTCGTCTATTTCCAGCGAGTGCATCGAAGCTCGGAAGTCGCGAACGCGAGCGCGCGCGAATGACGACGTAATTGCTGATGCGATGATCCACTTCACGAGGGCTTCTTCTATATTCGTTTTCTTTCTCTCCTATAGTCTCTTTCGCTCGTTCGACCTCTTTATTTGCGCCAGCTTCTTTCATTCGCGCCTGGGATCTTTTTTTCTTGCTTTCAGACTATATAATAGACCAAGTCTCTTGCCTCATCGTGACGTCGCGCGAATGACTTCACGCTATCGGCACAATGGACCCTTTCGCGATTAATTTTTGTTATCGTATACGAGGTGTTGATGATGACCCGCAATATACGCTCTCGTGTATGAAACATATTTTATTTTTGTCTATACTACAAGTATCTGCGGCATGTGGGACGAGTCGTTTTTTTTTTTACCGTGATTGCATTACAACTTCGTTAGCGCCCTAACAACCAGCATTCGATTCCTTGCGAAAAAACACGAATTTCTAGGCTCGGTGGACCCATCGAATCACGACATGTGACTTTTTTCTACTTTGATTATTTCATTACACATCTTATTGTAATATGATGTGCTTTATATATACTTATATTACAAAATTAAGGGGGCAAACCACCTTTAAACTCTGAAAAATAAACTTCTTATAAATAACAACAAAAATAAATTATATAATTGTTGGACTTATACTAGTCCTGGCGTGACTTGGGATTAAATGAGTAACACTGAATTTAATCTAGAATACTTTATTCAGTCGAGCTTACCCTCGAGCTTACTTAATACACAAGAACTAATAACGATCGAACTTAATAGACAAAGAATGCAGTAACAAAAGCTAGCGCGGACGCGTCTTCCTCTCATGAGTTCACACGGAGAAGTGAGCGCCGCCGCCGCAGCAGCGACGTCGACGCTGGCCGTAGTTGGACGGTGAGAGGGGGAAGAGCAGACCCAACGTGCTCTCTGCGCATAGCGTCTCTGCCCTTGCTCCAACTCTGCTCGCTTATGCTCAACATATATAAATTTTATAATAATATTAGGTTATATTACCTGTATATATTTTTAACTTTGTAACTGTGTATATATTTTTACCATGGTAAATCCATATTAGCACCTACTTACCCATGGTGACTCTCCGTATACTGCTTTGAGCATTTTGGCACTCTCCGTAGAATTCCATGTGACCGCATGGTTTGATTGGGCTAAAACAAGTAAAGGTAGATAAAATTGCACACGGATCAGAATCCACGGGAGCGTACGGAATATCTCCCCATAATGCAAGATTGATTTTCCCAAAGCGCATTAGGTATACCTACGCCCACGCGCACTAATAGCTCATTTTTAACGTATACCTACAGCACCCGGTAACTCGGTTCGGCACAGATCGGCCTCCATAATTAAGCCCCGCTCGGTCGCGAGATTAATATAGCGCGTGTGCCACAATTATTAAGTAATTATACATGCACATAATAGCGCGGGATTTCACGTTCGAGCTTCTAGCATTAATACGCGGCGGGAAATTCAAATTCGCGCGCTGAGAAATAATTCGAGAACGCGCGCGATATACTGCATCGAAGAGAATTCCAATCGTCGATGTACAGGAGAGCTTGGCATTGCTGGAAGCGCATCTTGGCCGTAGTTGCGATTCCTCTCTGGCATCGTCGAGATAGCTGCTGTCCGCTGAAAACGCAGCTCGATTAGATTCCACCTGGCTGATTTACGCGCCTCTGATATGCGTGTTATACGACCGCGAGAAATTTCGCGCGTTGGCCAATAATCGCGAGCGAGTTGCGTGTGGTCCTTCGAAAATGTAATTTTTTCAGTTGGCTGATGCAGGGCAGTTCTCATATAGCGAGCCGTAATTAGTTTGCCAACTGCAACTGCAGCGCGTTTGCCGTTTTAAAAGGCAGCTCGGCGTGTTTTCCCACGCGGTGCATCTCGAGAGGTCCTCTACGGCTCTTCTCTCTCTCTCTCTCTCTCCTCTCTCCGCTTTGTATGTGTAGCTGTATACCTACACATAGCGTATCGCTCGCTCGAGAGTTATTACTCCCACTACTGAGAACAGCTGATCGCTCTCGCGCTTGCGTGAGAGGGAACATCCTACTCCGACAGCTTTGCCTCTCTGTTTTTCTCTCTTTCTCTCACTGAACGCTGGTGTACATACTTTTTACGAAGCAAGCGAAAGGTATATACTGACTGCGGTGAGAGAGTATATAGATACATATATAGCTTGCGCGATGATTAGCAGGAAACGGGAGCATCGCTGGTGGCATATGTATCGGCGATGACGCAGCATTTACCGATATACATGCGTACACAGCCGATTACGTCTGTATACGAAGCGTTAACGGGCAGTTATTACACACTTTTTACATCGTTTACGATCACTGCCTCGAAGTCGTTAGCAGTCGTTGATCTCTTTTTTTATGCCTTCGTTAATCGGCGTTACGCGATTGTGAATCTTCCCGCGAATGAAGAAGCTTATTACGTATTGTATATTGCGCTCATTCATAAATCGTTAAAAGCCTTCATAAAGCCGTCCCGAGGGCTATGATTTGGATACAGCGCTACCGGAAGAACGAGTGCACCTGGAACGTATCACTTATATCGGTGGTGCTGGGCATTTTTAACGCCTGGTCGCGTGAGCGCTCCGAGTTTTTTTTTTTTTTTTTTTGTTCAAAGAGGCCGTTATTGTGGATTACCCAAATTGCCCGCTCTTCGAGAGGGGGATGTGAACCTATAGGGGGCTTTTGGGTATGCTGGCTTAATACACTGGCATTATAGGTACTTTGCTTTTGAGCTCCGGCCGGGATAGAAGGCTGTTTATGTAATGCTGCTGTATTCCGTATGGTTATAGGATGTTAGTGTATCTTTTGGAATGAATTTTGGGTAATTTGCACTGGTCGTTGCAATAAGAAGTCTTCTTTTATTGTGATTTGTAGTAAACTGCCTCGTATAAACAGAAATCATGCCGTGATCGTCGTATACGAGAAAAACGTGTAACCATTAATCATGACAACAAAAGCTATGGGTAATAACGTATAACGATCCATGATTTTCATCAATATGAGACTATTCCGTAAAGATAATTTTCAGGATGCAAAATGTACAAAGCGACCTTTTTCAGGACGTTTATAAAGTTCGTGTATAACACACTCAACCACGGAATATAATGAAGGCGTTCGACCGACCTACATTGGGCAACATCCACAAATGATCTGCATTATGCAACAGTCACGTAAGCGAAGGTACAAATGAAAATAAAGCTATACGATTATTTTATTTAAAAATATATATATTCATATAAAATCACATAGTCACATTTATTTTACAACCAGAAAAGTATGCGCAAGAAAGCAAGCCTTGCAAATTAATTGACCTTACAAATCTACGTAGTATAAAAAAATATCAAAGTCTTACTCGAATACTTGATCTCCTTATTTATAAATACAATTAAATAATTTGCATCAACGTTATGAGATTAAAAAATGACGGATGTACGCTTAACGTATTTCCCAGCAGTCCCTGATCCCAGATTCATTGACCAAACGAAGCTTGATATAGTACCTTAATCTATATTCTGTATAAAAATAAAGTGTGGTGGCAGTTGTACAATCCAGAATTGTACACGTTATAACAATTTATACTTGCATTCATCAAATCCCCGAAATTGACTTGATAACTCTAATAACAATCGTGCTGTTGAAGTCTAGTGTGTATGATAAATTCAGCCGATGACGAATGAACACTGAGCTTGATGGTTAAGAAATAATTTAATAACTAAAAGTCTACGAGATGCCAATTCTTTTTTTCAAACGTCTAGACATGTACAGGTGAACCGATGAATAAGATGCATCACACCGTCAGAAATAAAATTTATCAACGCTTGTAGAATATATACGCATCAGCGTAACGATACAAATGAATATGACAGTTCAATCATGCAGTTGCAGCTTCATTATTAATACACGACGAAATCAAAGTCGATCCGTTACACATCGAGGTAAGAGAGTAAGTTAATAATATACACAGTGGAAAGCAGACAAGTCTTCAGACATATTATGCTCACCTTTTAATGCTCCAAGATTTCAACTCTCCATTAGCTGGCGTATGTAAATCCATTCTATATCAAAATATCGCGAAGCAGACCAGACGCTTTCAATTCGATCGAGTGTTTGGCTACTTCACCTAACCGATCAGACGACAAATTTGAAAATGAAACTTTCAAGTACAAAAAAAGATCTCATCCGACGCGAGAACTAAATCTCGTCCGGAGAGGAATAAAGAGAGAGGGGGAAAAATTCACTTGTTCAGACATCAGAGGGATTCGCACAAAGCCAACAAAGAGCCGCAGCGTCGGCTTGAAAGCTCACGTGGAGTAAGTTCGCTTTCATCGTCTCCGGAACCGACGATCCCCGACGACGAGTGGCATCAGCTTAATGGAAGGGCACACCGTACTGAGGTTGGGGTGCTGGTGGCGCGACGGACGGTCCAAAGTATCCACCTCCGTTGTTATTGCCCGAGTCGATGGAGTTCGAGCCGTACTGATAATTGTTGTAGCCGGCGTTGTTGTTGAAGCCCGAGTTGCCCTGGTAATTATTGTAGCCACCTTGATTGCCTGCAAAGTCCATCGGATACGTTACACCTCTCACTCAAATTAACTTTCCATTTCTTAGATCAATCGAACGAATCATACCTCCATTGTTGTAGCCGCTGTCGATGCTGTTGCTACCAGCATAGTCATAGCCACCGTTGTTGTTGTTATTGTTGTTAGCGTTGTTGTTGTATCCCTGGTTACCAGTATTGTACTGGTCGGGATACTGGGCGACACCCTCGTACCTGACATCGGCATGGAAACCGGTGCGCCAATCAGCGGTGTAGGTGACGATCTGGGTACGACCGTCGGGAAGCTGGACACGGTACTCGCCTCGTACCGTTTCACCGTCACTGGTCTCCCTGCGGCCGAAGTCATTGCCTGACGCCGCGTCCTTGACCGCGTAGCCGAACTCGTACGACTTGGGCTTCAACAAAGAGTACATAATTGTTATGGATCGTGTACACACAGGAAAGCATAAATACAATACCCAAGTCAATTAATGGAGCGAGTAATAAATCGCGGAGGTGGTCATTAATAAATCATAAAATTATTCCCCCCTCCTGACGATTCTGCCTACTACTTAGAGCGGAAAGCACGACGGGAGAGAGAGAGAGAGAGAGAGCGCGACAGAGGAAAAATAAACGACCTCATGAAAAATGCATTCGACCGAGCGGAGGATAGAAGAATACAAATGTTACGCCAGTTTAACTTTCCGCCAAACGGGAATCTGCCATGAATCATCGGGGATTCGCAATTCGTTCTCTACTCCCTTCTCAAATTTCAGATCGCGCCTGCGACGATATATACAAAACAAAGCTAATCGCTATGGTGGATAAGTTTCGTATACATCAGATTTATAATACACATCTGAGAGCTCGTGTCGCGCATTATCAAAGTTGCGAAAGAACGAGAGACGACCTACGAAATTTTTGAGTCACGAGTCGGCGATTTGTGCTGCTACTCGGCACACAGATACATTCTGCACGTTATAATAATAACGATGTAATGACGCCAAAGGTTGATGCACGATTAGTCGCGCGAGCAACGATCGTGTTCAACGAGCGCGTTATTAAGATGAAAAGGAGATCTATGCCAGCTCTTTTGTTCGCTCCATTTTAATCTCGTGACACTACTCGCTAAGCAATATATGTGTAAGTAGATTCGATTACGTGTAGGTGTGTGTAACTGTCGAAATGCGGTGGGGGAGGGCTGTTAGTGCATGTATACATATGGCGATCGTAAAAGTCGCTCGAGGATATTGCTGCTTCTCCAAGTGCAGTAATTACAGATGTGAACTTCTCTACGGATGTAAACTTGACGTCATGATGTAATAGACTGGCGCCATGTGTTTTTGACGTTTTATTTAACAATCCAATACTAGTTCTTAAAATACAAAATTTTATAATCCTCTTAATTATTACAGTAATTGAAGTATCCACTTTTAGAGCGTCTAGAGACAACGTCTAGAGAGTAAAGTTGAACATGACAACGTAGTGCTCACAACCGTGTATATACTTTAGATGGCTTTCGGTAACGAATGTGTTTTCTCAGCTGTACGAGGTGATTCAAGAATATAGTACACTCAGCGAATAGCTTTCTGTGGTTAGCTTTACGATCAACCTTGAGGCTTTTCATGATATGAATTTTATTCCGCACCATGACGTCGCTCGGTAAATTATTATAAAATATTAACTAAATAACGGGGTTAGACATTGGGATATTTACTGCTTGTACACGGACGAAGCTGGAGATTAATTTTTTACTCAACTTCAAGGCAGCTGGCAGGATAAAAATTCATGAAAGATAAAGTGTATAGCGATCTAGACCCCGAAGAGATGAGTCGGCTATAATCCCGCTTACTGTAATGCGATTGTTTTTTCTCTCCGTCAATTCGAATCAGCCTTGAGGGTAGAAACCCTCGTTTCTATTGCATTAATCTTGTTTCAGATCGATTTTTCCAATAATAACCGCTGGCGATCTTCTCAATCATTCAGCTCGCGGTTCGTATATGGTAGAGCTTACGAATTAATTTTCCGTATCAAATTGCTTATACACCGCGTGTCAAGCGCACGTCAGTGCAAAGTTTTGCACGAATCAAACGAGGGATGAAATTAGCGTAAATTTTCAATTCATCGAAAGTTTGCAGCGCGTGAACCGCAATTGCTAATCCCTAAGACACACATTCGAGTTTAATTTGAGCTTTATATAGTTATAGAAACAGGGCGCGTGCGGTGGCGGGAAACTTTGAAAAAAAGGCCGCAGCAGCACTGAGCACACTCGTGATAAGCCTCAAGGGGGTTTAATCGCAAAACTTTCGGCCCCGAAAGGTAATTAAAATCTTTGTTCCTCGGGACGAAGCTCATAAAGTAGTTTACAATCCTTAAGGGTAACGAGCTTGCGCGCTATCGCACGAAAGAGAAAAACCAGAATCGGTGCTCTTTCTTTCTCTCTTACTCTGCTTTTCGTTTGTTTATTTAATCAGCTCGTCTCTCAGCAAAAAAAAAAAAAGAGTGATCGTAAAGAGCGAGTTCACGAGTCATCCTGCGATTGCTGGCAAAACTCCAAGGTAATAAGCTCGAGAGAGAGAGAGAAAAAGAGAGAGAAAGAATGGGTCAACAATGCAGTTCGGAATGGGTTAATACAACCGCAGAAACGCCTGCGTGCGAGCGTCCGCGAGAAAAAGTGTGAAGAGCCAGGCCGCAAATGCGGGCGCTTCCCATAATGCACAAGCTATATACATGCGCGACGCGAATCTTAATGACGCGTGGCTCTCTCTCTCTCTCTCGCGTTGCTCAAGAATTCCCCGTGGAAAACCTCTCGTCCTTTCCATGATCCTCGCTTTTTATTTCTCCTACTCGCGAGAGTAGTGTCGACACCGTTATTATAATGCATAGTATACTAGACTACATCCATCTCTTCTCTGCGATCTCCCGACAAAACGACGCTCTACTATAAAAATCATATCAGCACAGTCGTAGATAGAGATAGATAGAGAGAGAGAGAGAGAGAGAAAAAGGGCCAAACTGCAGCAAACTTCATCTCTCCTTTACGAGTATACTTGTTAAACCGAGGCGAGCTTTCAATCTGCCGCGTAAATATCCGGTTCGTGTGCAGTAGTGGCGGTGGAGAGGCGGCCAATAAAGTTTTACGGCTTTTGCCTCACTCCTATATACACGTCGGGTGCCTGCACTACCGTATATACTATATATATATAAGAATGTCGTTGTCGAGATCGCCCCCCGTGCTTAGCATCGTAAAGCGATGCAACGCTGTGCGACCATAAAGCGCCGACGTCGTCGTTCGCTTGCTATAAGGATGGACGAAATCAAGAGCATTAGAGCTTCGCTCTGAGAGAAGAGAGAAAGTTGTTTTGTCTCTGATGTGTATACTAGATCTATCTCGGATATTATACACGCAATAGCTCTTTGATGCTGCTAGAAGAGTGGGTTAGATATGTGCGATCGTCGAGGAGGCTAATGGTGAGAAGATGGAAAGTGCATTATATATTGTGTGGGTACATACATTGTGCGACGTTGCTCCGGATTACGGTGGAGAGATTACGAAAACGTTGAGGTAATAGCTTAACGAGCCACGAGATATCGTTCCTATAACAAGAATTAAGGAACGAAGTTCCAAAAGCTCGCGAATCATCGAAACAATTCCCAAGCGATAATCGATCGAAATCCAAAGCTATTACAAGCTCGCTCGCTTTATTGTAATACGCGTATGCTCTGGATAATGGTAAGCTCAAACAGCAGCGCTTTCGGCATTGCGCTCTACATCTCAGCGTAGTACAGTTATAGCACAATGGCGCGCGAATGCGTCGAAGAATGCAAGTGTCAACATCGTTAATCCCACAGCTGCTGCTGCTTCCTTCGTCGAGTCTCGCTCGCTCGCAATTTGATTGCTCGACTCTCGAAGCAGAACTTGCGCCCTAGGGAGGGAGAGAGAAGCTCGATGCGCGTAATTAAAGCGAAGCCAAGGCGAAGATCTAATCTTGCGGATTTAAATCACTCGAATACGCTACGTTTCTACTCTCTTTTCGCTGATGATTCGCGGAGAGTCTTTGTGATTCAGCTGTTGTGTGCATTTTGCATTCTATGTATAGTAAACGACGTTGGTTAAAAAACAACTCGTATTTATATGCGGTCGCGAAACCTTGAAAATTCGCGAAATCGTCGCACATGAAATATCGGACGACAGACAGCATAACCTCGAGCATACGATTATTCCACTTTCTGTCTCTCGTACGATCCCGGAAGAAATATTCAGCGACGGAGTGGCACGCATACGCGTTACACAAGTTGCATTATAAATACGCGGGAATTTGAATTCTCGAGAGGGAGAGTAGACAGGCAGAGTATAGACGGAACAGAGAGAGAGAGAGAGAGAGAGAGAGAGAGAGAGAGAGAGATACGCGTCGTCGTACAGTCGGGAAAATTGCGAGGAGTTAATTGTCTTTCTCTGGGAGGAGCCGCGGCGTTAATCGAGCTCCGCTAAGCGCACAGGCAGCGAATGTAATTGCTCTTTTACGACGATTGATGTGCCGCCGCTGTGAAGCTATAGCGCTAGCTGAATCGTGTCGTCTCGCGCATAATTAGTTTAACCGCGTGTGTGCAGCGTCCGTTCGCTTTGATACTATACATATATATATATATATATATATATATATATATGCATGCACACTCGGAAAGTAGTTCACGCCCGGAGAAATCTGAATTTCCCGAGGACTACTCTTGTGTCTGTGTGCAGTGTGTGTGTGTGTGTGTTATGTATACATCACGCGCTAGACAGCAGCGGAGGCAGTTGAAAATTCCGTCAGCTAGAGGTTGTTTCGTGGGCTATAAATTCTCTCTCGGCTCATCAGACATGCATGTATAGTATAGCGAGAACGATGGATGAACGTGTATCCGCAGATGCGGTTGTCTCCTCATCGATTTTCGATGTGTCCACCTACATCCTTCCAAGTAAATAAACGAAAATCATCTCTCTCGCACTTGCTGTCTAAATATTTAACTAAGATGTACGCACCGAGTGGTCACCAGACATACAGTAATTACAGTCTTGCACCCACCTGGTTATCGATGTAATCCTGATGCTCGTCGTGGCCGCCACCGCCGCTACCACCATGATGTCCTCCACCGATGTCACCACCCCCTAGAGGTGCTCCGTAACTGTTCGTCACGCCAGCTGAGTTGTACTGCTGCTGCTGCTGCTGCTGTTGCTGGTAGCCTTGGTTCCCTTGAGGTCCAGCGTAGTTTCCAGGTACGCCGTACTGGTTGTTCAAGACCGGTGGCTCACACCTCACCAGACTGACACACAGCGTCGCCGCCACGATCATCTATAAGTCAGGACAGACGTATATATGCAGGGCATTGATTAAAACGGACTCGATTCCCCTAGTGAACTGCTCCTGCTGCTGCTGCTGCTGCTGTCTCTTTTGAGTTAGTAACGAAGCGATTATCGCGTTAATTTACGAGGCTCTTGAAGAGCTGCTGTAACGACGACTTTACAGCGCGTTATAGCGAGAGGACTGCGTTTAGTCAGTGTATAATCACTCGTGAATACGAGTATGATATCATTGTTACGAGATGATGTATGTATATTGCGGTGGACTTATGATTTACAACGTCATCACTCGGCGAGTCGTTGCGTCAGTGCCGAGAGCGGTCTGCATCGCTAGCCGCTGATGCGCCAAATATGGAGATCCGAATTTTTTTTTTTTTCCTTCATCCCGCATGAGCTCTCACGAACTAGTCGAAACGGTACTGCCTCGGAATGTCTTGAAAATTTTCGACGTTGGAATGCAAAAAATTCAAATATAAGCAGCCGCGAGGACTTTTCACCCCTGGCAACTCGCCATCATGACGTAGGGGCGGCATTTAATTAACATTTTTACGAAACACCACTGCGCAGCGGAAACGAGCTTATTTAAGGGTTACGTCACTGGACCAGAAAGAGAAAGAAAGAGATTAGGCCCGTATATACACACCTCCCGTCGGGAGAAGGCTTTCCTCTATATGAGGAAACGAATAATCTGGAGCAGAACGCGCGTAGTTAAATTTTTCAACGATACCCATCCATATCCTCGTATATTTGCACATCTTCGTACTGTGTATATAGTGTGGATGTATATGTTGCGCTGTTGCGGCACGTGAGCAGTTTCAATGAATAAGAACGAAAAAGTGCTGCAGCTCGAGCTAGCGCTAATTAGAAAATAAATTGTACCTTATGAGGCGCTCTCTGAACCAGAGGCGCGCGCTGATATAGTCCCTCTTTCTCTCTGGTGTTGCACCGTGTGGTTAGCTAAATAATAGACTCTACAGTTCACCCGCTGCGTATACATTGTGTCGTGTTAACGAATGCGCATAGCCGCATAGAGGAGAGTGTAAAAGGATCTCTCGAAACGGGTATAGGCGAATATAAGTAAAATACACGGAAACATCATGTAAGAAGCTCGACTTTTTAACCTCGACGTATATAATGACACCAGACGAGCACTCGGTTCTTCTTTAGGCTTGCGTAATTGCTTTCTTCGATTGTGCACACGCGGATTATAATTGGCAGTAGTAGTGTGAAGGTTTGCTATATTGGTATACTAGCTCCTTCCGAGAAGAAGCTACTAAGAGTTTTTCTCACGTTTTTCAAATTTTCTCTTCAGAGTAAAAGGTATACGTTAGTAGAGATCGCAATAGATCCGCTTCCTCATTATAAAGTCAAGCGAAGAGCATCTCGACAGCGCGATAATATATATCGTATCGATGAAGCAGACATAGCGAATCAAAATCCGTGATAAAAGCTGTCGAGAGACATCACGTATTAGCGGGCGACTAGAACGCGTCAGCGGTCCTCTCTGCTACTACTACTATCCCCTCAACTCTCGGACAAACGTACTCGAGGATAATTTTCCATTCATCCCGGATTCGTGGGAGTTTGATAGATATATAGACGCGGACGTTTATAACGCGATTGCGATGAACTGACATTCGATCGATAAGCTGCTGCATGGATTGGCAGCTCGTCCCTGCTAAATCGACTTAACGAGCAGCTTACTGCGCACACACACACATACATGTACGTTCGTCTTTCTCCCTCTATAGTCTCCCCCCTTCCACTATTCCCTGATAATGCGGCATTTGCAGTAACGCGCAGTTCCCGGCAGCCCTTTATCTACCCTCTCTCTCTCTCTCTCTCTCTCTCTCTCTCTCTCTCTCGCACTTCATATACGGCCTTGTCTGTACACGTTAAAGGGGGATCGCGCGCAAAGTCGCCGATCATACGGTGATTCGTATACCGGTCTTTTGGCACGAGTGGATTAGGGCTCAACTGTTAAAATGTGCATCGAGTCGATTGAGATTAATCGCGGTATTTAGGACAGGATGAGCTTTTACGACATTGATGGGTATATCTATCTCAAGTTGATGAGCACGGAAGAACCGCCTTTCATTTCGTTTGTATATATACTCGTGGTGCGCGGTTACACAACAGTGTATAATACCCGCGTGTGCGAACGTAATAGACTTAATTTATTAGAGTAAAAATCTCGGATGTCCCAGAAACGTCGATATTAAATGCTGCATAACGATTGTGTTTCTAATGACTTTATTGCGCTTGCGTAAATGCCTGAAGGTTTTGATTTTCGCGACGAAAACATAGCGTTATATTAATTGAAAAAAGGACCGATTCACAATTTGAAGCGCTTTCAAAAAAATTTTCTCGATCTCTATAGAATACCGTACTATGTTGTTCCTAGTTCGCCGTGGATTCGCACACACACACACACACACTCTTCTTCCCAACCCTCTCTTCACAATTCGCAATCTCCAACTGTCGCAATTCCACCCTCGCAGCGCAAAAGGATCGACGAAGCGTGAATCGTACGCGCAATCGAACGACGGATATTGAAAACAGTGTCTATCCAGAGTTAGACCGATTCGCTCTTACTATCGTTCTCTCGGGTGTATTTCATCGGCTGCGCGCGTGTGTAGCGAAACTTCGCTTATCTATACATGCAAAGAGCGGAAGAGAGAGAGAGAGAGAGAGAAAGAGACACGCGTATCGGAATTGCTGCTTAACCCGTCACCTTTTTTTCCACCCCATTGGTACTTTTGATGAACGCGGGAACGGATGACTCGCGTCAAAGCTGAGAGGGAATAAAAAAAAAATTTTTTAGAGGATAGACCGTTTGTTTGGCTGCTCTGATAACAGCTTGACCGTGAATTCCGACTGACAGGCAGCTCTCCCGATGCTTGATGAACGCGACTATGTATATACGCGGGCTTTGCTCGGCGCTCGACAGAGTTGTAGCTTTGAAGTTAGCTTGCGGCTCAATTTCGGCGCGACTATGACCAGAGGAACGGTATTACTGCGGCTGATTTTTCTACGAGGGGATTTCAGATGATGTGAATTTCTTTTATGGTGAACGCGTGCTGTTGCAGAAATCTTTACATCAGCTTGACTCTGTGTGAGATTTTTCATGCTTCTTTTTTGTTGTATAAATAATTAATTAAAATCGAATAAAACACACCGAACAATTTTCATGATTGATTTCTCATTAATTAGTGGTTAACGTCGCTCTGCTTCTGCGTTTATCAATATCGAGATTTTATTCAGTGAAGTTGAACATGCAGGATTTAACTGCATTAATTAAAACTGTTATTAAAATGATTGATGATCGTTTGTTCAAGGCATTGAGACTTTATGCGTGTATCAATTATTAATTTCATAAATACGGTACTTTAAAACGAATCATGCATTCCAACAGTATACTTTTAATTGAATGCTGACAATCGACCAATAATCGCTAATTAATATGAAATACTGGATCTTATTCATAATGTATCACAATAAAACTTCACGTAATCCATGGCAGGACAACAGTAGTATACAATGCCACAGAGTTCGATCACACTAGTATTTAGTATATATACCTGTCGTTTACATCGAACCAAACGAAATCGAAAAGCAAACCGTTACATCCGCAGCAACAGCAGAAGCAACAGCACATCAGCAGATTCGTCTTCCTCTCTTTTACAGATGCAGCACACTCGCGAAAGAAGCAAAATTGCAAAACCGCGAATCTTATCTACTGGCGCACAAGAGACGTTGCAGCAACAGCTCTAAAACTCTTTCTCGATCCTCGTGTCTATACTTATGTGTATTTTTTACTATTTACCTTCCGCACAACGGTATCCATGTCTTGTATAGCGTCGAACTGTCTCGACTGGTCAGGGCGAAACGTTAAAGTGCGGAGGTGCCTGGGGCGCCGGTAGGCTTATATATGCTCGCTTGCTCTGCTCCTCACTTCCTGTGCGCTCTGTAGAGCGTAAGCGCAACGTTGAGGCGGAGGAGGGCATATCGGCGGAGGACGAATCTGGTGCCGAGGCTGCTATGCCATACTGTGGAGGAAGAGGGGGAGTAAGCTAAGATTCCCTGACTTCTGGTAAGTGCCAACTTTCGTCACCTTCTCGAACTCTGATGATGCCTTTTTTTCTCTCTCTCCTCTCTTCGAGTTTTTTTTTTTTTCCTTTTTTTGGACCTCGAACGGTTTTGTGCGTTGCGAAAGCTTTTTCTCTCGTATATTCACGCTGCAGTCTAGTTGATGTATTACACGAGGATGAGTTGTTTACTGCTTACAACCTATAATGCGCTGGAAGAAATGGTTTCTGTTGTCTCATGCAAACGAAGGATCTTAGCCGGTTTTTGGAAAAGGTTTACTCGTAGCTAGAGGATATCTGGTTCGCGCCAGCTCGTGTGAACAATGCGATGAGTAATGAAGTGCATCGTTTTGAAAAATGTCATAAATAAAAGCAACATGCACGATCACGTGGTGAAATGTAATATTCTCGCGCGAGCACGCAAAAATGCGTTGCTCAAGTTGCTATAAAGTTATAAAACTGCCCGAGGAACTAAAATTAAACGCGGATTCTTCTCGAAAATTATCCTCTTCTTATTTCTTGGCTCAGAGATAAAATTGTTACAGAAAATACAACGAATGATCGTTACGGATTCCACTCACTTCCATGTCACTTTCGTTTTCAAGACGCTTCTTCCTGCGATTCATTAGAACTGGAGTACAACGTTTCTTCTCCTCGAGGAAGTTTTATATATGTATACCTGGTGTTATATGTGCGAACTTCTTATTTAACCGAAAATTTAGAGCTGTGTGTGTGTGCTTATGTGCTCTCATTGTTGCAGTTGGAGTACTTTGAGCTGTTGGATAAGTGGATAAGGTCCGGATGTGGTGAGACCACACACCAATGCATTGTACATCATCTCATTACAACAAAGTTTAACAAGGATGTAACATCATGTAAGTTTGTAAGACAGGTAAAAGTGGAGCAGTTCAGGTTCGACGTACTTTGGAAAAAAAAAGCGAAAAGCTTAATGTAAACAGTGAATTGGAGATCACCGATGAATAATTCAAAGTCGAGAGTTTGGGAGTCCCACACTGAATGGTTAACCGAGAAAAATCGCCGGAAAAAAAAAATTGGGACTCGTTATACCCATCCGCGTTTGGCCAAATACGGTTTTCAGCACATCTGTCATCTATTCTATATATATATATATATATATATATATATATATACTTGGGATGGTAATAAGGACTTTCTTCGAAACAGCTCCTCAATACTAATTGAAATCTCAGCTTTGATTAGCTACTGTGTGGGAGAAAATGTTTACCAAGTACGCGAGTTTCATTTAAATGACGTTTTTGAATATATTATAGTTAAACATGCTGTAACGTAAATTACCACTGTAACGGTAGCGAAAGTTTAATCGTTGTTATCGTCGCTCCGCTGTTTCAGCTGTTTCAAGCACATATAGAGCTTTCAAACTCTAACTCGCTCGACTTATTGTTTTCAAGTGCATTCATAATAACAGCTCGATCCCATGCAAAAGTTACAACATAATATTTACTCGTAACTTTGCGATCTATCTCGAATCTTTCACGATCTCCCCGGCATGAAAATTAACCATCGAACACGTCTATTCCATCCGAAGTAGCGCAAAGAGTCTGAAAAAAGAGCCGCATGCGAAACTAATCAGACCGAGAAATTCGCGCTTCTCGAAAGAGAGAGACGCATCCATTTTCACCGGTTGCCATATACCTATATACGCGTGTGCGCGCGGGTGTATGTGGCAACCGCGAGTAGAGCTCGAATTCACGTCTGGCGAAGAAGCGCCAGTGGATCGACGGGGCAAAAAAAAAAAAGAGAAGAGCTGTGAGCGCTCGCGGAAAAGCAGCAAGCCGTCTCTGTTGCACTCACTGTGCCGTTTCCGGACGCGCGAATATGCGTCGTATAGGTGTATATATATATATATATATAACCCGCAGCGCTTCTGCCTCTCCGAACCATATGATTTTCCACGAGGGAAGCCAGCCGCAGGATTAGAGAAAGCAGAAGCGCTCACGCTGTTACTTCATCTCGTGGGATAATCCATAGTGTGTATGTGTCTGTGTGCGCGGCGTCCGCGCGCCGTTGCTCCGCTTTATCCGAGACGGCTAATTAGGTAATTGAGACTTCGTTAAAGCAAGCGCGGGCGTCTTTGTGTGGTATCCAGCTCTTTCTTCTTCTTCTTCTTCGCTTCGAGACGATGAGCAGTTGCCGAAATGCGTTCGCATTCTTCGAATGCTCCGCTTGTTCTGTAATCGATGCTATGGAAAGAGAAGAGACGGGCATTTGTAACGTTTAGGGGTCCGTTTGTTGATGAGGATTTTTTTTTTTTTGCAGGTCTTGCGTTGGATGAAGCAAACGTTAGGAAATATAAGTCGTCGGAATCTGGAGCGAGGATCATTTCTAGACAGTTATTGACTGTACGCTATTCGTTATTCGGCTACGTTTCGTCGTTTGATTTCAAATCGAGTCGAGAGAGTTGCGGGAGAAAAGCTGATGAGAAATTTGTACTGAAGGAGAAATATTGGATTGCGCGATGGAACAACAAAAATCGAAATGAAAAGATACGTTTTAACGACGTAACTTTGTCAACAAATTTTTAATTAACCCGCATTGGAATAAAATATTTAATTACTTTACTCGAGCAAATAATGCATCAGTCGGGCTCGGAAAGCACACATATTTTAATCAGATCGCGCTTAACTTTGTACGGTAGAATTTGTAATTAAAAATTTATAATTTCGTCCCAGCAATATTCAATATGTATGGAAAATAATACAGTTTTCCTGGAACATCAAGCGTAGGAAATGAACGAGAGCTCTCGCTTCACTTTTTCATTCGAATTTTATTCTACGGGCAGTATACGTGTTGAGAATACGCCAACGCAGTTCTTAATTCTACATGGGAATATCATTCAAGCATCTACATATATGCATTCTAAAAAAAAATTACCACCAAGTCCAGTCTTGTATACATATTTCGCGCGCAAGGTATATTTCCGCTATGAAATACCTTCGCCTTTTCATTTACGCGAATATTTTGAAAACGCTGAAACATAAACGTTATATGGTATTCAAGAGAGATATGCCATGTGGAATTTTGCATTATACGCATTTCTTCTAGACTGATGAAATTCGCCGAAAATGTCCGCTTCTGGCAACAAATGCATTGCATTCTTGAAAATGGTATTTTGATTCGACATTACATCGTCTCTTTCTCTCAAAAGAATTGGCTTCTACGCAAATATCTCCTTTCGCATACTTCCGTACAGCGATGTAAAAAAAAAAGTTTACTATTATATTATATTTGATACGCAAACTTTTTTTATATACGGCATTCAATGGTGCTGTCTTCGTTCCTCGAGGAAACTTTTTTACGAGTAAATTTTATGACATTTTTTGGCGAACATGATTGCGTGGAACATTTGAGAGATTTGAGTTTGCAGGGCAAAGAATAATAAGTTTCACAACTTTGTTTTTCTTGGGCAACTTGTGCAAGCGAACTTTTCAGAAGAGAATATTAAAGTTGTATTCATTCTTTCTGCTGGCCTTTATTTGTAAATCCAGCGCTGAATAGATAAGTTTTCAATACACTATCTGGCAGTACAGCCATATACATACAAGTCCTGCGATTGCTTATGCGAAAAAAAGTATTTTAGGGCAAGATTGCTCAAAATGAAGAGTTGCGGTTGTCTCATGAATATTAATTTCAATCTCATTTCCAGCCTTAAAGCTAATAAGCAGAAGCACGAGTTTCGCTTAATATGGCAGTGTTACGATTATTTCTTAATCCATACATCTCGTATACAGTTTTTATTACTTTATCATTTCAGATGTCATTTATTTTTTGCAATAATTTAATCCAAAGATAAAATCTTTCTGTAATAATTAGAAGTGATTATTACCTTGAGCCATGAAAACATCCATCAAGAACACAATACAAGCATGTACTTCAAAATAATGCAAGGCCATTCCGTGGAGTATAAACTATTATTCTACGCCCCTATTCTCTCGCAATTAAGAAATCCTATCATTTTCTTGAATGATGTATATAATTTTAATTGAGTCAAACGAGCCTCGCGCCAAGTACAACCTTCAAGTGTCAGCTGGGCAGATGATTTAAAATTCCAATTCGGGAAGGTACCGGAACGGCTCCGATCCTTTTCTGTTTCTTTATTCTGCGATTGCATGACGCGATATCCTCAAACAATGACCTACGAACGCATTGTCCTGGATCGATAAAAAAAGTGGATTAAACTCCGTGGATCAATATTGCTCATTTGGGATATTCGTCGCAGTGGAATTCTGTCATTCGTGAAACGAGTGACATTTATGAAATTATAAGCGAATTTTGCAAAATAACGGTGCGCGCCGTCATCAATGATTCCGGGGTAAGCCGAGCCCATCAATCAATAAACGTCAATTTTTAATATACAAGTGGTCTGAATTCACGTATTTTCATACCTGCGCGATTCATCAAAACGTGATGTTTGATCGTCAGCGAATCGCTTTTTGATAAATCAAGAATTGCTCGAACGAATAATCGTCGTTTAACCAAAAAACAAACCTCGTATCGTCAATCACCGAGTGGTTAAAAAATCTCCCGAAATGAGCCTCGTATAATATTTCAATTACGCAAAGAGTCGCATATCTCAGCCCTGTAAAGAGATCCGCCAAAAAGATTCTTCGCAACAGCCAAGGTCCGCAACGATAATCAGATCGCGAAACGGCTCAAAGCCTTGACTCAAAAAAAAAAAAAAGAAAGAAAAGAAGAGCAACAGTGCGATAAAGAAAAAGTCAAACCGTCAAAACGCTCGAGTGAATAGAGCGTTGCCCACCTCACACGAAGCCATAGGCTAATCAGAGAGCCCACGGTATATACCTATAAGAACAACAAATGCTCGCCACCGCACACAAAGTCTACTATATAGACTTTGTGTATACCAGGAGAAAAATGGCTGTCGTAACAGGCACGTGTAATGTAATCTCTTTATAAAAGGACTCCCCGTGTAGGTGTTCTCTCCGCGCTCTTCCTCCTCATTCTCGCTGCTTCTTTTTTACGAAACAGCCTTGAGCAACGCACACTGCGGTAATTATCAAGCAAATAGAGTCAAATTTAAATGAGATCGTATCTCGGCCCAACGCGTAAAACTCGAGCAGCTCACGTACTTGCGCGAGAGAGTATAGTGTATAAGTATATATTGTAGTCTCCTTACGCACTCTCGCGCATGAAGTAAGCGCGTCTTAATTAGACAAAAGGCTTTCACTTTTTTGGAAGGCTTACCGTGTGCGCGTCGATGCGGATATATATATATATATATGTGCCGCACACGGGATAACGCGTCACGTTGGCGATGGACACTCGTGAAGCACGAACATTTTTTCACGTACGCTTATACTATATAGCCGTACTGGCAGGAGAAAAGGAGAGAGATTTTATGGTTGAGATATATGCTGTTGAGATATATAGCTGGGTTGGTGCCGCTCCTGACACACGAGCTGGTGAAAAATATTCAATGAACAACCGTGTTTTCAAATCTGTTTATTTATTAAAATAAAATACAAAATGACGTACAAAAAGTAAAAACACTTACAAAACCTACAAGAAAATAAAGAAAACAAGTTATTTACAAAAAACATAAAATTCAAGCAGCTCCTCACAAGTCAATAAGACCATTACGCGTCACGCCACCAAGTTGATCCAGCCGAAGCACAAAGACGCCTTGGTGTGCACAGCTTTCGAAGCTTGTTTTTCTCTCTCCCAGCTGGGTGTTCGAGCGAGAATCTCAGCTGGCGCGAGAGCGGGACACTCGGGCGCGCAAAATCCGAAATCCGCCCTAGCAAAACTGGCCAGCCAGCCGCGTGCCTTACGTAAGTTGCCGTCAATTAAAACTTTGCCAGGTAGAGCTTGCGCTAGCTTGCAAGCTCGCGCCCCACCCGACAGTTTACAAATCGCGGAAGTTTTGCCGGCGGCGGTGGCAGGAGAGAGAGAGAGGGAGAGTAAAAGCTTAGCAGCAGCAGCCGGGGACACGTCTACTTAACTAACAATAATTAACTTGGACGCTTAAGCTTTAATTAATCTTTCCTGCGACTCATAGATAACGTCAATTACAGGATAGCCCAGGCGCTTAACGTCGATCGTGATTAAATTGTTTCCTGCGCTTGCAGTCCGATGCGCTTCTAAACTCCTGGACTTTTGTCAACTTTGAGCGTGTGTGTGTGTGTGGGAACGATGATACGGGTTAATCGAGTGCTCGATACCGTGAAATTTTCCAGCTGTAGAGATGGATCGATGTTAGCAATCTTATTCTATTCTAAGATCGGTATTACAGTATATACAATTGGAGACGCAAAAGATGATCGTCTGCCTGAGAGGGACAGAAAATTGGAGGTAAAGAGATGCAGAGCTCTGACTTCGTGACCGAGATAACGTCCGCGATCTTCTCACGCCGTAGCGCGTGTATGTACTTGTACACAGAGTGATTATGAAAGGCAAGACGCTTTGTATTGTTGCCCCGTCTACACGATATATCGTTACATATACTCATGTCGCACTGCGATGCCAAAGAGCTTTTGACGCCTGATGAGCATTTGATATCACGTTCTCTGACTGCGACGACTCTATACATGATTTTAACGACTTTTTAACTAGCGCGTATGCATAATACGTACGTTTGGGCAATTCGCGTTATATTATTATTATATTTATATATATATTATATTAAATATTTCACAATAGCCTGGCTCATCGCGTTAATTAAAGCCGAGACAGCGTTGATCACTCGTCGCCCTAATTACTTTTTCTTGGATAGCGGTTGATGGGTGGGGAAGAGAAAAAATTTTTAATTAGTCAAATCCAATATTAATCATCGTCAAAACTTAATCCCATGCAGCGTAAAAGGGTCTCTCTGGCCTTCTCTGCGGGTGATATTTTCCGCGCGTCCTTTCCCTAGAGCTCCGCATACGCTAGTCTCTCGCGTATCAGATAATCTCGCGCGGCTATACGGCATCAGCCTCCTCTCTCTCTCTCTCTCTCTTACTCTCGTTCTAGGGATATAGCCTAGGTTGGCGCGCGCGCGTGCTCGTTACACGTAGAAAATGAATTTGCCCGGCGCATAACGGCCGATCGTGCATCGCCTTGGAAATTGCAGCTGCCCTTAGCCTGCGCAGACTCTGTCTTATCCGCGCGTGAAATATACCGAGGCGTCAGCCGGGAAGACGCTTTTCGAATTTCAGCAAAAATATACCGACCTTATATATATACCTACATTGGATAGATACGGCGACCGGATGATCGGAGACTGACGGATGGAACTTGATTCTCAATGCAGGACGCGAGCGTGAAACGGATGCTTCTTTCGAATTGGACTGATTAGCCGTTATTCAATCAGTACAAGCGTCACCGTGCGAGATTTTTGCTTAATTTAATAAATATACACGTTACGCGACGCTCCTCTCCCAAGATTGAAAACGCCAGATCCCGTGAGAATTCTTGTTTCTCATTTGCTGCGCTAATCAGTCTAAAACTGCAATCATGAAGTTCATCTCCCACACACACACACACACACACACATACATACATTCAGCGTCTTCTCTTCTTCTCTGCTTCTTTTTACGTAACGCGCTGCCGAGAGCGCGTCTCCTCTATTCGGCAATGTCGAAATATCACCGCCGCGTGTATATCTCCTTCCGCGTCTTCTTATTGCCGCATACACGGCGCACTTTTTTTGTGGGATAAGTTCTCGCGAGAGAAACCGCGCTTTCCGCTAATACGTTATTAATTACTCCCCGCTTGCCCGCGCGAAGCGAGTTACGAAAAACCAAGCGCTTGTGTATTATGCACACACACACACACACACACACACGAGCACTACACGATGATTGATCGTTCGAGCACAGGCTGTACATAACGAACTCGATGAAAAGTGCGATTTTTCGCTCAAATCACTGACGCTTCTGATGAGTCTCCTCGTCGTCATTTCTGGCGTAGCTGATGTCCGCGTGATAGCCGGTATCGTCAGCGTAGTACTCGACCCGTTGCACTCGACCGTCTGGTAACAGCACATGGTAGCGTCCGTTGGTCTCCCCTGGAACGCTGTGACTCTCCTCGTGTCCAAAGTCACTGCCCGCTCTGTGATCGATTACCCTGTAGCCGAACTCGTACCTGCTGTCCTGTGTGCGGCGAGAGAGACATTCGTTAATTGTTGTCTGCTGCTCTTGTGTGTGAGTATACATGTATATGAGAGCTTTTAAGGCTGGTAAGGGGAGAGGAAAGTTAAGCGGCGATTAGAAGTTCGGGGATTAGCGGAAGCGCGCTACGCGCCGTCCGGATGATGGATGCGGCGAGGGAGGATATGCTGATGCGTATGGATTGGCTTGTGTTATCAGCGCTGAGGCGTATATGCGAGGCATGCTTTGTTCGATGGGGAGTGATTTGCTTGGCTCCAAAATCAATATCCATGCCTCGTCGTTTCCTGTTCTTGTTAACGCGATCTCGAGATTCTATAATACCCACGGATTTGCGATTGTGTGTTCAATTTAAACAAACTCGCGTTACATTTGAGAAGCGCGAAAGTTTTGACACGCGATTCGACACGCCGGAATAAAGATGCTTTTAATGCTAATACATTTTTAAGCCAGCGCACGGGCGCTTCTGAGAATTTTAAATTTCCGGCTTTCTCTCTCAATTTTGAAACTTTCATATTGACCGTTTCGAAGTTGAGAAGATCGCGCTATTTTTTGCTAGTCCCGCGGTACTGAGAAACTTTTTATGGAAAAGTTCGCCAGGCAGCGTCGTTTTTCCTCTTTTTATTAGCTGTAAAAATTAAGTTCGCTCGACTTTTTTTTTTGCAAGTCACCGGCGCATCTGTCTGAAAAATTGCTTCGTAAAAAAGAAACTTCGGGTGCGTCAGCTCTGCGCATGACTGACGCGAAAGCAAGAGTTTGAGAATAAAACGGATGAAAATAACATGGAACCTCTGATCTCGCGTCGTCCTTGAAATGTTCGAACATCTCCCCGGCATCGTTGTCGTACTCCTCGTACTTGGAAGTCGCCTCGGCCTTAACAGCTATTTCCTCATCCTCGTCCTCGTTCGCGACGGAGTTGACGTCGTAGCTCTGGGAGTCCATAGCTCCTTCCTCGACGATTCTGTGGAAGAGCGCGTAGCCTTCGTTCATCGCCTCGTCGTTAATGACCTTTGTCGTCAGTGGAGTAAGAACCGACTGGTCCGTCAATTTCTCGTTCGACGAAGTTTCCATGGCTGTGGAACAAGGACGGAAAGTGATGGTCTTTCGTTAGTCTCGTCATTGTTTTCCGAGTTGAATAGCAATTTTTGTGCCACTCGGTCTATTTCAACTATTCAAAAGCTCGAGATGATCGATGCGTCATTTTACCTCTGTCCTGAGGAACCTTTGCGTCCTTCTGAAAGCCAAAGCTCCTGGGACTCATCGGTTCTCTGTTCTTCAGGAGGAAGTTGGCCAGTGCGAAAGCCCGTCCACGTTCCTGCTGTCCTGGTCGTACGAAAGGAGTGGGCAGCTGAGACGTTTCCCCATAGACGATCTTGGGTGGCAGAAAAGCTCTGGCGTTCTTCGCTTCAGGAACCAGCGACTCCTCGTTCAGACCATTGATTTGGCCAGGAAGAAAGCTACCCTGTGCCCTCTTCTCGTTCAGCGCGTTCACGTCCCTGAGAAAAAAGAAAAAACGTGATTTTGTTTGTCGAGGCAAACTCTGGGAAGAATAAAAAGCTCCTATAAAGCTTCGAAAGCGCTCACCGAACGATCATCATCCTGAAGGAATCCCTGGCGCCTCGAGCCCGGCGTAACTGCTTGTAGTGCAGGTCACGCCTGGCAGCCGCAGTGTTGGTCGACTGCTGGTGGGCTACCGCTAGCGACCTCGGCAACCTCGGCTTGTAATCAACGACCGACTGCTCTTCCGACTGAGCAATTAGCGACGAGTCGATCATCAATCCCCTGCCGGACTGCGCCAGTTTTTCCTCGATCGAGGCTTCATTAACGGGACGCTGCTTAGAAATACGGCTAACGACGAGTGACGGCAGCAAGACCAGTAGAAGCGTCAGGTAAGGCAGCAAGTGGCCCTTAGTCTGCGTTTTAATAAGCATTGTTATTTTTTGATTAATTTCGCGCGGATATCGATTGGAACGAGATGCGAAGGAAAGAAGAAAGCGCGATTATGCAGTAATGAGAGTTTTTCGATCCGAGGGGAAGGAGCATGTGCGCTGGTGGATAATGAGAAGTTTGATGGACGCGAAAATGATCGAAGGGTAAAAATCCGAGTTCGAGTGTTTACACGAGCCGTTAACGCAGAGAATCGAGCAAAAGAATTTGAGGACAATCAATTCGCGGCTACATTCAACAAACACACTGTATTCCAGCGCGTTACCTGCAGGGCATATAACGAACACGCGTCTGCAAAGTTTAGCAAAAATAAATAAACGAGACTGACGCAGACAGCTGTAATTGGTATAGTCGTCGAGCGTACGCTCGCTCGTATTGCGCAAAATCGTTTCTGCGAAAGAGTAGGGACGGAGAATGAAACTGTCCATCCTCCGCTGCAGCATCAGCCTCTACACTGTGACCTCGTTATAAAGGTCTTCTTCCGCTTCTTTTTTGCGGACGCGACTTGATCGCCGGGGTGCCATCTCGTTACCATTACGGCTTTGCGCTAATAAGCTCAATCGGCGAAAAACCACGATGACCAGCGAGCAAGCGGTCATTACTATGCAGCGTAAGCTCTCTTATCTCCTATTCCATTGTGGAGCCTCGACATCACTGCATTTACCGATATAATACGCGTGAATTATTAATTGGTTAAAGCAGAAGCTCTCTATAATTAAACTCGCGCTCGGTATGATTAATTAACAATGCTAAGAGCTCTTGCACGCATAAAGCTTTGACCTTAATCCGCATGGCTGATCGATAACCGGCCGGTCCATAATTTGATATTTCGCGGAAGCCATACCTATACTATACACGCCACGCGTATTTTTCAATCATGCGATTCGACAGCTATACAGCAGAAGCCTCGTAGACCATTTGCTTGATCCGACTGCAGTGGTGCGCGCAGGCCAAAACGCTCGGGGCAGATTTATCTGACGCTATGAGCGGAGACTGATCACGCTATCGAAAAAAAAGAGGGAAAAAATAGAGGTCGAGCTTTGACATCCGTCCCTCGATTATACTTCGCTCGATGTGTGTTTGTATTCTTTTCCCTGCGCTCACGCGAATCAGAGATATCGGAGGGAACCTCGTGCAATACTATTAAATTCTATTTGGGTTATCGTATACATTATGTGAGATGGTTCTCTCTTCGCAGGTAAAATCGCTTTGCTGCGGTCTCTGTATAGGTGACAGTGTGGTTTTGGACTGGTTTGCAGTGGATAATAATAACTCTCTTAAAGGACATCGAGCAGAAAATGGACAAAGTATAATCTAACGCATCATAGACCACAGTATACTGTCAAAGCTCGCCGTTCATTTGTCGATACCATAGCTCCGGAGAGAGGAAACATACGCTACCGCACAAAGTCGTACGCATTTCCCGCGAATATTATACACATTCGAGAGGGTTTCGGCCATCTGCAAGCACCTTAGGGCTTTAACTCGGGATGAATAATATTCGCGTTTGATGCCATCACAAAGCCGAGGAATAGAGGCTACTGTGCAGCCACGGAAAACGTATATGTTTGTACACGGTAGATAGCTGAATATTGGATGAAAGGACGAGCGCGTAGTTGATGAGTATACGGCTGCAAGAACTCTACTCATTAGTATATAGCGCAGCTTTTGATGACAAGGCTTGAAATAAACGAAATTCGAGGGTTATACACTGTACTATTCGATGCTGAGCAGTTTTCGAGCTTGCATAATAATTAGCTACTGATGAGATGCGTGAATTTGATTACTGGACGCTCTGAGAGTAGTAGTACAGAATATTTTATCAGAAGCTTTTACCGTGCGTACGATGGAACTGCGAGATAGGAATAGTGAATGCGATGAGTCGAAGCCGCGAGCTATATGGCTGACTTTATTGTTTTGCCTTGTGCACGAGCTTTGATTTTTAACAGATTCTCCGATATTGACGTGCTTCTATTTTATCGTTATTTGCTCTGTATCAAGCTCAATATACATACTTGGATATAGACTTTATTGCGTTTCATGGTAATGCACTGTACTCGAAGTGCACTATTATCTAATAAATGCAATTTTAATTACGGTGCATCAGATGCACAGGCCCCTATACGCGCTTGCGCAATCAAGATTATTAAATTATTAACGAGCGACTTTCGTAAAATCACGCTGGACGGTTATAATCTTGAGTAATCATGCATAACATAATCGCCAACTTTTCTTTCAGCAAACAGCTCTCTTATATATTGCAATGAAATATTGATTTTACTTCTTTACACAGTGTAATACTTTTATTGCCGGCTTGCGGCTTATTTCGAAGCAAGCTTAAAACTTATCGACTCGGGTAAAATATGAATATCGCTCATAGCAACTGTCATTATCTTATACCGCAATATTCTCTCTCGTACAATACAACGAACGATTGATAAAAAGTTATTACCTGTGTAATTGACCAATCGCAGTTTCGACTCTTCCGCGTAAAACTAAGCGGGTATCTGCAGCTTTTTTTCGTTCACATTCGCTTGTTTCTTTTATCTTTATTGCAAATACTGCAACCGTGGCAAATATTTGGTCGTTAAAATAAAAAAATTAAAAAATCTCATCCATTGGTCGTGCGTTTAGTCGGATGTATTTATATCACGTGTACACGTAGAACGAGTGCGAAATTCAAATGTTTAAATACCAATCGCAGCCCAAAGCTCGAAATTTAAAATATATGAGAGGAAGAAAGAAAGAGTAACGTGTCGTGCGAGCTCGAGTTTGTATAAATCTGAAATAACACAAATGTTATACCTTTCAGGAAATCGCGACGAGAAAATACGCGTGTATTTGTGCAAAGCGAGCACATCGCTAAAGAAAATATGCGGAATATTGCTTCGGGGTATTCGTATTATGCTCAAAATATTTTGATGCTACTAACAAATCTCCGCTTATACACTCGATCCGAATAAGTTCACATTACACGCGTCGTAAAAACAACAATGCACCAATGCAGCCTTCTCTTCAACTAATACAAAACCGTAATTTCGCCCTCATTTTCATTTCACGCAAGCTCGGGATAATCAATACACCGAGTAAAAGCTCGCTACAAAATACTCGACGCGTTCGAAACTGTGGTTTGAAATTTTCGAAATTCTCTAGCCCACCACAGCTACGTGCAATTACTTTACTCAATGAATATACGTATATAGGCGGTCGGTGAATCATTGTTCGGCATCTGGTCGCTGTAACAGGAAGACAATACCACTTCGTTACCCGCTGCATGTATTCCCGTTGCTTTGTGCTTTAATGATCTTTCGCCGATCGATTTCCCACCGGGCGATGTGTGCGACTTCGAATTTCACATACCAGCGCGCGCTGACTAGTGTATATATATAAAGGGGACGTGTATATCGGCCGGGCCATCGCGCACCCGCATCAATATTGACGCTGGTGATTATGCGTTTAGAGCCAGCCGAATTCCGATGACGGAGGCATCATTTTTATTGACTTTTTGAGCGACGCGACGTTGTTTCATCCTCGCAGAGATTAACGCTTGAAAGGCTGATAGGACATTTATAAATATGGAACTGAGATAACGGGATTATTTCGCGACTCGAAGAACAATCGTACAGTTTGTTTCATTTTTTTTTTATATAAAAAAAAAATATATATCGTTTAAAAATTCCCAGCGTATAAACGGTGATGAATGAAACGCGCGGGAGATTTGAAGAGCGCGTTATTTTTTTTACACGTGCGCGCGAAATTTGGAATTCAATGCGTTGGATCCTCGACATTTCATTTCCAGTCTACCGATCCTCCCGTTGATTTATGGCCTTTCAAATTTTACCGCGGCAGCGTTTTCAGTCGGAGGAAATGGATTCGTCCGAAAAATGATTATTCACAACTTTGATATGCTAACCGACTAGAGATCGCTGTGTGATTTTGAATCGATCGGCACGCAATCTGTCAGCGTTGCACAATTCAAAAATGGCAAATCGCTAGTTGAATAACGATTTTTTCTCTCTTTCTCTCACTATAGACAACTATTCGGAAGCGCGAGTGTAAGTTTCGAGTAAACACTTTCACCTGCTGTTTTCGCTTTCTCAGAAACTCCGTGTGACCCACTTAAAATTTGTCGTATAAACATAGACGAACGCGTGTGATTTATACACCGATAACTCTGCAAAAAAAGAAGGAGAGAAAATAAACCAATATTTTTTTAATCAAGCCGCTTTTACAACCGCTATCAAATGCCAGTATACAATTTCATCCAGTGCGTTTCGCAATGAAATCTCTTGAAAAAACTCTCCGCAGTCACGTAACAGTATACAGCGAGGTATACAGCCAGAATAGGAAATCCACGGCTCGTTCGATTTTTCGAAACTCATGGATGATCAGCAAAATACAATTAAAGCTAAAGCCGCTACTATCTCTACTCTCGCGAACCGATAGCTCCCGTCAGTTAATCCACTCGAACACGGAGCAGCTGCTCTTATCCTCCGCGTATATATATATATATATGTATATGTATATGTATGTATATATATATATATATATATATACGCAATTAGAAGTAGCAGCGACGTAGGTATGCGCTGCGGGTGTAATAGGTGTTCAGGCGCAGGAGCGTCGAGTGGCAGCAGCGCTTGCAGTCCCGCTGCTCGGGTTTGCCTTCTTCGCGGGGCTAAAAATAAAGCGACGTAATTGAGGGAAATGACTTGGAGACTCGCCGGTCAATCGACGTTTCCTCTGCTTATCTGAGAAAGTCTTTTCCGAGAAGTCACGCCCTTCGCGCGAGCTTTCTGAGAAAAAAAAGAAGATATTTTACTCCGGATATACTCGAACTTTCGACGTTTGATAAACTTCCACTAGCTCGCTCGCTCTCTCCTGCATCAGCCGCCGGTCTCGGTGGTCACTTTTGCGCGCTTCGCCAGACTCAAGTGACATTTACACGACGCGGCACAGGATTTGCTACTTTAGAGCGTCTTGGGGGAGAAAAGTCCCTTCAACTGTACTTCCCGGGGAAAATCACGAGAAGACGCACGATCTCTTTTTCACTCTAAGCTCCAAGAATTATTAAGCGACGAGACTCGAGAAAATTCCAAAAGAAATAAAAGCCCTTCGAAATGTTCATGCGTATACGTAATCGTTATCACACTCTACACACACACTATAACAGTCCGATCATGGCTGTGGCAACGGGAAACGCGCGTGAAATTCAGCAGAGCTTCGCATCGACATTCTGTCACTGGATACTCACGCAGTGTAACGCCATCGCTGCAATGTCCTTTTTCCTCCCTTCCTCTCTTCTCTACAGCCGTAGTTCCACACAGGATCTTCCACCCGTCTCGTCACTGTTATTCTATTTCAAAGCTGCAACGACACTACTGCAGGTACAGCGAGATCCGACAGTTCGCTCTCGTCGCACGACTGTATACTTGCCGAAGAGTCGGCTATCTGCGCGACACACCGAGTCGTTCGCGCAAATAAAGAAGAGAAGACGAAGCGAGGACGTTTTTACTTTCATCCTCATATGCGTGCGCTTTCGATTTGACGACGATGGGTAGCAGCGCCAAGTGAACAATCGGAGGCGACGACTTTCACACGCGCTTCGAGCAGTGAAAAATGATGGCTGTCCGATAACGGTTTATTTGAATTTCAGAGAGGCTCCTCTCGAAATTTAATGACCATCGCGAATAATGCTGATGCGCGAAAGCGCTGCGTGTATAGTATTATGTGAGAAAACGTTCGAAATTTCGGTTTTGCTTCATTTTTAGAAACTGATACGAGCAGATGCAAATGTGCCGGAATGAAAAGAATTTATAGAAATTAAATTAATTAAAAAAATACGAAAGTTTGTAACAAGCGCCTTTGCGCGAGTGAATCGCAAACGCGTACATCAAAGATCCGAAGCCGCACGACATTGAAATAGAAGCAGGAAAATTCTTCGACTGACTCACAAAGTCGAAAATCACCGAGAAAGCCGGTGTACGAACCGAAAGCTCGGCTCAAGACGCTACCCTCACCCCCTAAATATCGCAGAAAAGACTTAAGGAAAGGTTGAGAACCTTGGAGAGGAAACAGAGCTTCATTAATATTTATGCTACTCCCGCCGTACCGCTGCTTATTCCATTTGCAATGCTAATGACGCCCGGAAAGGAGTGCGCGCGAGTGTGTTCGTAATAATACGTATACACTATATATGCAGATGTCGCGCAAGCCTGTTGTCCTTGTTTTACAGCTCGGGCCCTTCGCTTCATTTGTCCTGATGAGACGACGAAGCTTTCTTCTCACTGCTATATAAGACCCGAATGCGAATTATTGTATACCTCGAGCTTGGCGAACTCTTTATGAACGAAGGCGTCGTCTTGTCTTCTTTTCTGCATTGTTTGCCACGCTGGAATTGAATGAAAACTGTTACGGCTCTGCTCCTTTTTTTAACTTGCAAATTCGGTTATGAAAGCTCTGCGCTGCAACCATAGCCGAACAAATTGTATATACAAGAGCCGCACCCTTTTGTACGCGTTCATCTCTGTGTTTATTCGATTATCATCCGCGAGTAGCGATCGCGTTTTTCTCTTTTTATTAGCCTTCCCCGTACGACGTAATTTTTTTTTTTTTTTCAACCTCGCATTTGCGGAGGACTGGGCTGTATAAATGCGACGCGCAAAAACAGATGGAATTCGGAGGGAGGGGAGGGGGGAAGATTGATATTCCATCGTTATTTCCGTAAACGCCATTAATAACGCGGGACAGGCGAGCGAGCGAACGACGAGAGAAAAGAGAGGGTACAACAGCAGCAGCAGCAGCCCTATTATGTTTTGCTCTGGGCTGACTGTCGCGCTCATTCTTCTCTCGTAATTACGCCGCTTGATTGTTATTGACCCTCGGCGCTCGCACGTCGATAGACACTCTCGGGCTTAATGTTTTTCGACTAAGTGGAAACCGGCTGGACGTATAAAATAATATTTGCATCCAATTAATTCTGGTCGCACGACACGACTCGTTATAAAGCTACTGCGAACTGGTGTCCGAGAGCAGCAATTTCCTGAAGTTCAGGCAAGCCAAAAATGCGAGCACGTATGCCGTAAACATAGCGTCGAGCTGACCATCGAGCTGTGAATATTTGTCGTCCGTCGTATATTAAATTTTTCTCTGTTCTCGTATGCATATACCGAATGCCGGGGCAACTGCTCTCCTCTTTTATCGTAATGTAGCAGACTGGGGACGCAACGTTCCACGATTTTTTTTTTTCGCTGTAATTAGGAATTAAAAAAAAATTCACCACTTCGCGCGAGCCTTGTTTTTAATTGTAAATTCGCATCACAGAGAAAAAGAACTTCGGAGCAGTAGTAGCTTAATCACTTGCCAGACTATACGACGAGCCAGCGGTTCGGATAGCATCTCGGCGGAAAGAGGGTGACTATTTTGCTCGACCGGTCTAATATCATTCGCTTACACGCGGAATCGCCGGTTCAGAGCCGGCTGAGAAGTACTTAAGATTAAACGAATCGATCGCTACCACCCGCAGTAGTAGGTAGTAGCGCGTCGAATCAGTTCCTTCCTCTTATACAATTCTCTCTCTCTCTCTCTCTCTCTCTCGCTCTCACTCCTGCAGTTTCAATCTTATCTAAGACGGATAGTCAACGAAATTTAGCAGCTCCGCTCTGGATGCGGCTTAATTTCGAGAAAGACTGAGAGAGCTTTCGAGACGAAATTATCATAAATTCCGCATCAAGCCAAGAGAGAGAGAGAGAGAGAGAGAGAGAGAGAGGGCACGCTCACCTCTTTATATTATACTTCTGGTGCTCGATTTTACCACGCGCGACTACGCAGCTCTGGTATAAATTTCATTGGACTTTGATTGCGGTCTTAGTCCTTGTATAACGTATATATAGATACCTTCCGACGACTATCTATAGCCTTTCTGCACTTTCTTCAAGGCGGCAGGGGCCGAGTTCCAATCATATTTTTTCCTCTTCGCTCCGAGTTCTTGGCTTTTCTTCGTCTCTTTCTCTTTCTTCGGATGGCGCCCAATGGAGAGAGAGAGGATAGCTGGGAAATTCTGCAGCGACTACGCGCGGATCAAGCCGTCATAAAGGAGATGAGAAACTACGAGTTTTCTCGCTCGATCGGAGAAGATAATAATGCAGCTCTCCCCCTGCAATAATAGAGAGAGGGAGAGAGAGAGAGAGAGAGCGAACTCTTTCTCCTACCCTCTGTTGACTTCTGCGAGTGCGTGTACAGTGCGCGAGAGGGAAAATATACGGAGAGAAGAAAGCTTTTAATACTGCGCGGCTCTACGGGTTATGAACCTTGGTATAATCGCGTTTTGCTTTCCTCAATATCTCGTATATGCATTCGGCATTTCTAATGAACGTACATTTCCGATGAATAATTTTGACAAGCAAGTAATATGTTATGTGCTCTGTATATTATTAAATAATGATGCCAATTATTTTTTCATAAAGCTATACGTATTAAAGCGCATTTATTATTACAGCAAAAATTTAAAACGTTTGCATGTGAGAGAATACGTTCTCTTTTGAATCCTTTAAATAAAAGATCCATTACGACGTTAACGAATATAACCCAACTGGTTATTTTCGCGAATATGCACACTCCTCTTCATAAATTCGAACTTGATTATCATAACCACGTAACTGACTTGAGCCAGAAGAAAAGTCATAAATGCCAAGCAAACATTCGCTGACGTCAGAGAAATCAGTTTGCCACGAAACTCGCTGATCAAAATCAAATCTCCTTTATCCACAGCAGCATTGTACAATGTCTTTTAATAATCCTAATGACATTATTACGAAGCTGAACAAGATTATCCGCAGGGAGAGCCATTAAAAAGCGAACTGCCGCGCCAAATCCTCGATACGCGCGTTCTATTTTCTTCCCTCGTGTACGGGCACTTGTTTTCCAATCCAATTCACGGCTAAATGGAAATCCACTTTTTGGCCCAGTGCACAGCGTCTCTGTTTTCGGAAAATGATGCATCGCTCTTGTCACGTTAACGTAAGACGATGCGATAAGTCAATTAAGCAGATGTGGAAGAAGCTGAGCTTATAAGCGGAGCTGAGAAAATAGCTGACGAGAATTGACACAAACTCTTCATCAAATTTTAAGAAGTACGTATTTATGTACGTAATGAAATCAAAGAGATTAAAAGAATCCTCGTACTCGCCTCTTCTAAAACAGTCGAATCCAGGAAAGCGACTCTTGAAAATAAATGCAGAGACCACACAGAATAAGCGAAAACGGCGTTCGCGCCTCGTAAAAGTGTCACTTTCACCCTTGATTAAACACGTGGTTTCGCGCGCTTTACACGTCGCCGATGTTCTCTCTTTCGGCGGGAGTTTATCTTTGCACGCGTGAGCGGCTATTCTCCTCCTTCTCGTCTATACTCTTCCGAGGCGTTTATAGGCAGCAGATGCTCGCGTCGCTGCTACTTTCTTTTGCCGTAAAATCTATTTAGCCGAGTGATGAACTCGACGTTGAACGGCCGCAACTACGCTCGGAATTATTATATTGGTTCGAGACGTTTTGCTTTGGAGAAACTTTTGTTCCCGCTGCTATGTGGAATATAAAAGCGGTTGTTGGCTCAGGTGTGTTTTTGTTTGCCGGAAAATTGGCTAACAAGTTGTTGCTGGCTGAGTAAACGTTTTGAAATTTTAAACGATTTTAATTAAAATTTAATAAAAGCTGAAAGCAGTGCAAATACATCACTGGTATTATTCGCAAAGTTAATTATCGCGCCTGCATTATTGTCAATTATGAACTTTGTGATATATCAGCATGAAAGCGAATAAAAAATATCCTGTTCGGAAATAAAATTGAAAAAAAATCCACCGAACGAAACGCTGTCTTATTTATAAAATATACCAGTCGCGCTTCGTATATACAGCCCCGAGTACAAAACAAGCCTGCCGAGTGAAAAGAATCTCTCCCCGTGAATGGACAAGCTCCAGGCGAGCTATTTCTTAAGACCGAATATACGTATAAAACGTGTATATACCCATGCACGAGAAGCTGCAGTAAACGAGCTGACGAGGGAAAAATAATGAAGACGCACGACGAGCCCTCGATTTAATTAGTTTCATAAAATTGCTCTCTTTCTCTCGCTATAGCGGCTCTCTCAGCATAAATTATAAAAGTGCGCGCTCGACGTCGTCGTCTCGTCGCTCGCATTGTATTATAAGCGCGAGAAGACATTTGAAAAAGCCAATTGCAGAGAGCGTGCTGGGCATTTGATGCTCTCTCTCTCTCTCTCTCTCTTTCACCTTCGTACGGCTAGAATACAATGCTGCTGAAGTTGCCGCCGACTGGAAAATTTAATACCTTGGGAAAGGGAGAAAAAAGATTTCTTCCGTGGCATATTGAAGAAACGAATATAGAAGGGGGTGGAGGAATAACACTTAGTCGGGCGTTTGTTTTTTTTTTTTTTTATCGGTATAAACTTTCCTTTATTTTTAACGGTCTGACTTATGCATAATAAATCGCCGAGGGAGATTGATGAAAAATGAATGTTTCACTTCGTACAATTTTGTAAAGAGCTATAGCGTTGTTGGAAGATTGAATATTCCTGAAGAACTTGGGGTGGATTTCGTTAATTCATGTTATTAATGGAAGGCTAATTGACCTACTTTGTTAGCGATCTCTACAGAATTTCCACGATTATTCTGCTAAATTCTTCGTTGAAAGGTTGCACAGCCAATGTGATTACAAGCTTGCGCTAAATATTAATGCTGCTGGCTGCTCCTTAATTCCGTTGATAGATAGTCGATCCTATAGCTGTTCATTTCGGAATGGACGTCTTTCATTCTACTATAAAATATGCGAACTTTGCCTATAAAAAGCTATCGTCGTAATTTCAAGCTCGCGCTTCCTCGAATAAAAGACACCTCACCTATAGGCATATGAAAAAAGAAGCCACAGCTTTTTATGAAGCCATCCAATATATATCCCATCCAATTATTTATCATAAACACCGGGCGCGCGTATATATCGGAAAAGTTAGCCGTTGAACGAGCCGTGAAAAACTTGGCGGCTGCTGGCAGCGTCGTATTCGCACAGCCCAGTATCCATAAAAGCTCGAGCTCACATGAGTTATTTACGGTGCGCTGCTCGTAAATATGCGTCGTCGGCGTGCACACGTCCTCCGCAGTTACTCGCTTTGCGCGCGCAAGTCGAACGCTTCTGTGCTTGCAACGGGCTCGATTTGTTTTCGACTTTTTCCAAGACTGGACTTGATTGACGGCGGGGGATAAAGTTTGCTCGCTCTTTTTTTTTTATCTTCCCTGGCCGGAATTTATTTTCAATTTTCGCGCGCTGGCGACAAACCCAAGTATATTTGATAAAAAGCAGGCGTGCTCGTGAAAAGCCATCGTCGAACTTTCAGAGAGAGAGAGAAGCTCTTCTCTTTTCCGAGCAGAGCGCGTCGGTCTATCAGCTCTTCCCATCGGCTGCAAGCAGCGGCGGACTTTGTTAGAAAGGCAAATTGCACCGAACGCGCGTGTGTATACAGGTGTGTGTGTGTGTATACGTATAGCTCGAGTCTTCCTTAGAGCTTGTACACCCTCTTCTTTCTTATTCATAGCACTGACTAACAAGCCACCGCACAGCGTATTCTTCTCAAAGGTGGAAGGTGAGTTTGGATTTTCCGTTTTCTTTTCCTGTTATCGCCCACTCGGAGTTCGATTGTCGAAAGCACGACTTTGAGTCCTCGCAAGCTCCGCGGACGCGTATAACTTTGTTAGCCGCGGGAGATTTGAATTCTCTCGACTTGTCCCAGAGTCCTTCGTCAGGCATCACGTCTTGTACTCGCTGCGGAGTATAAGTCGGAATATACATATATAGTCGAGCGCGTACGCGTGAGGAGGGAAGCCGAGCGACAGGCGCCGGAAGAAAAGCTGGTATATAACGGAGGTAATCCCCAGCAGACCGCGAGAACACAATTCTTCGATCATCCTCGTGCGATGCAAGATTGATACCACCAGCGTCGGACCGCAGACATAAATCGAGCCTCCATTATCTCTCTTTCTGGCAATCCATATCTCGTCTAGCCCAACACTCTATATATACACGTCTGGCTATACCGAACGTAAGCTCCAAGTCGCAAGCGCCTGCGAAACAATGAAAAATGACCGTCGAGTAAAAGTAGTACCTCGTCCATCGGTCATTGCCACGAGTAGGTGTATCTATCTATCTATCTATATATATGTATATATATACACCGCACGTCACGCGCGTCGTATCGATTTCGAGAGAGCGGCATCGGGGTCCGCGCGGCGCATCGCGAGATGAATCGACGCTGCGAACGTTGCAGTCACGGCGGCCGCACATTCAATTACGCGGCGGCTGGCACCTTTTGACCGGTTCGAATAAATCAAAGATCCGTCTTCTCTGTGTGTGTGTGCGTGTGTGTGTGTGTGTGTGTGTGTGTGTGTGTACGGGTGTGTGGGTGAGCTACGTCTGCTTTTATTATACATGCGCTGAGCGAATCTCGTGATATTAAGCTGGACTTTTGGCCGATCACTTCTACTAATATTATAATATACGATCGTTCGGAGAAGTGGATTGATTCACTATCGACGGCATTATACGTATATACTCCTCTTCATGAGGTGGTGCATAGGCAGCCGAACTGTAAACTCCAATAACACGTCTTACTTTATGACCGACGCAGATGAAGTTTGATCGCCCGAGAGCGATATATACACCCCTGTATATAGAGGGAGAGCGCGGCATCATCCAGCGCCCCGCGAGGCCTCTAAATAACTATCTCTCACGCTCGCGCGTTCTGCGGCCGATAAACCCAATCAATCGCTAAATACTTGAGGGTGTCGTTTATTACTCCCCGGAATTCGCTCGTGGTATACACTTTATGAATTTACCAAGCTCTTTGGGAACTCCATGAAACGAGAGAGAGAAGCTTGAATAGCACTTATTAAAGCTCAAGAAATAATCCGCGAAGAAAAAAGCGGCAGTTTCTTTCCCTCTGCCGGCGGCACGTGACGTTAATTGTGTGCCATACCGACGCTATACCAGAGGAAATATAAGAAGCCACGACTGCGTCGGGGTTGATTTGCATAGACGCCAGCCGCAGAAATGAAACTCGAAACTCTCCTTCGTTCCCTTATTGTCACCTGCGTTTAAATTTAGAAAATCGCTCCGCACAATACCGGCAAATCTTGGTTTGCTTCCGCATAAAGCCGGTCATAACACGCGGTGCAACAACAACCGGAAACAGAAATCGTTGCTTCCGGCAACTCGCTCTTTATACAAATCTCCGCGTTTGCGAATCAAGGATCAGACCGCGATTATACATAATATAGGTAGACACAGGCCAAATTCGTGCAAGCTAGAAATTCAATCAGCTTTGGCGCAATTATACTCGAAACAGCTAGCATTCCATGGAAATGATGCCCAACGTGTATGGCGAGAGTCCATTACAGTAGAAAGGCACGCAGCAGCAATAAGCCGATGATGCGTTCCGTGGAAAGAGTCCACGCTGCGTAATGCAGCTGCGGCAACAAGATTCGCTAATACGCGCCCATCAGACTTCGTTAAACAGTGAGAGGCGTATGCAACGCTGCAACGCATATATATATATATATATATATATATATATATATATAGTGTCTACGGGCTTATATAGCTGTGCGCAATTCGGCCGTGGCGCACACATTATAATCAGCCATCTGCGTAATTGTATCAGGGAGCATTAGGGAGCTATGCTGTATGGCTCGCTGTATAATATACCTATGTATATACAGGTGCGGGCATTGTGTGCGAGCTACGTCTTCACCGCGCACATGACCACTGTCATGTTAATCTAGAGATTAGTCCCGGTAATTTCCTACGCTGACTTGTGTTCAAGTTTGAAAAAATTTGCCGCGCGTGTCTCGGGAAATTCAACATCGATCGACTTGTCGAATCAACTTAAGAGTTAGATTATTGACGGTGAACCTCGGATTTGTTACGAACCGCGGCTTTACACTGTACTGTATATATACACCCGTTGCGGCTTGTAGTGCGACTGCGCTCTTTGATTACTGTGGCTTCGCATACATACATACACTCGCCGCAAAGCGCGTAACTGAAGCCCTTGCTCTAATATAAACTAAAAGTTGATTCGAGATAGGTATAGTTATACATACAGGCTACCACGAAGTAAATTCCCGAAAGCAGTAGTGGACGTAACACAGAAGAGCATTCGAGCCGATAAATTCAGACTCCCGGATAGTTTTGAAAATTCATCAGAGCTCCGGGAGCTCTCCTTTTTTTCATAATAATAGACAGTCGCTCCTAGCGATGGAAATTAGAATGAACGAGAGCCAACTGAATATTTAACAACAAATTTAATGAATATTTTCTCAACGCTGCCAGCTGTGCGAGCAACACAGCGGCTGTATATATGAGAAACAGTAGAGAAAAAACGTCGCTCTAGCAAAAAGGAAACGGCTTTCGAACGAAGGCGGAGCGGAGACAAATGAAGAAGCCCACGTTTATGCATTATTCAAGCGAGCATAGTTTTTCTCATGAATTTTTAAAAACCAGCCGGAAAACTTGTTGGATTTTCGCATGACGCATCATCTTCGTGCATGATTGTTTCGAGCCGTATATACCTATATGTATACACGTGAGTATAGGGTGACTGTACGCGTATACAGCGATGCAGATTTGCAGCCGTGCGCCTGTCTTACGGTTGACTGTGGAGACGTCTTCGCCACGGGGTCGAGGAAGCGAAAATTCAATTTACAAAGCCCAGTTGAAATTGCCGACGTCCCTTTGCATTTCCTCGCTTTTTCCTGATGCGCGCCGCACGAAACGTCCTTCGCTCTTTCTCGCTGTTAGTAGGGCAAACAGACGAAAGCGCGTAAATACTTGAGGACGCATTTAAATTTAGCGCTTCTTCGTTTCTCTCGGTTTTGTTTTGAAGCGTAGCTGAAGCTTTTCACATTTAATTATGATTTTCATTTAAATTATCCACTGCCTCGTTAGCCCGTCTATTTGTTGATTGAATTACGGAAGCTTTTTCATCCGTTTTTTTTTCGCAAGCACAGATGCAACCGTAAAATCCTTATATTAGATCAACTCGATAATTTATCAACTGAAAAAGGAACATCCAGGCGAACACGAATTCAAGAAGTAACTAAAAGCAAGCTTCGGGGGGATGCTTCTTTAATGCGTGTAGGGCCAAGCGAACAACCCGCATAGAAAAGAAGATTTTCACAAATCCCGGAAAGAAATAAGATACAGCCCCTCTCTGCTCTCGGACCGTTTCACGCACACACACACACACACACACACACACGACTAGAGCCGGAGGTTATGTAAATAGCTGTTTGCCTATACCTCCACACTCCTTCTTTTTCCCTCTTCCATACCTTCCATCCTTCCCTATACAGTTTCCTCTTTCCCTCTATCTCCGCAGCCGCGTAACTTGGTAAACAACAATACACTTAGCCGGGACGAGACTTCCACTAAGTAAGCTCCATTCTTATCCCGCCACGACGACGACGGCGAAGCGGAGCTTGCACACCGCATTCCATTCGAGGAAGGGGAAGAACCTTCTGGACCACGCTGGAGAGAGAAAGCTAAGAGTTTTCCGTGCGGCTAGGTGCTTTATAAACATAAACACGCGTATACACAGAGTAGAGCGAGCTTACGGTTAAGTCGAACGAATAAGGCACGAGACAATGCGGGGAAGGGGGATATACCAACGGCCCGTTATTAACTAATCTAACTTTCGAGTTTATCGCACTTGTTTCGCTGGGCATCTTTGGAAAAAAGAGAGAGAGAGAGAGAGAGAAAGACTTGCGAGCTTATTATAAAGTTTCGTTGGGTGTGCGGTTTGTGCAGAGTTCGAAATTGATGAATCCGACAGAGGAAAAATTCAGCAGAACGAAATGTGTGTTTTTTTTTTTATTTATCTGTGTGGTTTCCGAATAAATTGTTTACCGCGACGATGAGGGTTTACGCGTATATAAATGAATGCTCGTTATGATTCTACGAGGTAGCTCTTCCCCGACCGTGAAAATTGCCTCTCGTTCGCGCGCTTTCCAAATATTTGCGCTCAGTCCGAATATCAAACACACGTATATGAGGCTCAACGATTAATTGTATCAAAGCAGCCAAACATCATGATACAAGGCAATATCGGACATAAACGTTTGCTACTCTGCAATAACGTATAGGACGAAATTCAAACTCTGCGAAAAAAAAAAACATTATAAGATGAGTACTGTAGTCAGTGCAGCTGAGCTTTGAGATTTCTTCAACACTGGTAAAGCCGACTACACAGCGAAATTCGCCTTTTCATTAAATTCTCAGCTAGAGCGAAGAAAGAAAAGGCCAGAGAAAAAGAAAGAGGATGAAGCATCGTCCGAGTAGGCGACGAGCGATATTACGTCTCTAGTGGGCTGCTCAGTGCTATATACACTGCAGCGAGAGCTGCTAGCGCGCGAGAACCAATCGAATAAGGTGTAAGTAGGACATAAAGGTTACTGACGACTGTATTAGTCGACGACTTATATATAGCTTTCGCGCGAGATGAGATCCGTCCCGGGATGGGAACCCGTCCCCCCCCCCCCCCTTCACGTCGGCTGCTCCTCTCCACGTGTCTCGTGACCCGCACGTATACTACACTATATATATACCTATATATACAATCCCGTACGAGGAAAAGAGACGACCAAGCGAAAAGAAATAACGTCGGTATATTGCGTTACTCCCGCGCAACGCTGCAGTTTGCTGCACAGCTTCTAATACTACCTTGGCGGGTTATAAGTGCGAATGAACTACGGCACCGGTGTGTGTGTGTGTGTGTGTGTGTATATAGGTATCTGCCCTTGACTGCAGCGTCGTGCAGGAAAACTTCTTATATGAGCCTCAGCAGATGTATGTATATGTGTATGTGTGACCTCTTTATAGGCTACGCCCGTCCTCCTTCGCGCTGCGCCGGCAGACGATTTCTTATCCGCAAGCAGCGACTAGACTCTCCGATGTTTCCGCAAATAAGGTCAGAACGAGCCAGTTTCCGCACACACACACACGTGTTCGTCGTCGTACGGTTTTTTGCCATCCTCAACAGGTGTATAAACCGCTGAGGTTTTGCCTTTTTGGCGATCCATCTGCATCTCAAGCTACGCTGTGTCGTATCATAATGTCGCGAATGTTTATACACATATCAGAGTCGTAGTGTATACAGTCGGCCTCGTTAATTCGTCAAACCACTGGATTCATGTACGTATCGGGTGAGAAACTCCAGCTTGTCGGGAAAGCTGCCGCGCAGAGCGACAGGGAACAAGTTTTGTAATGCGAATGCATTGGTACACTTTTTCCTTAGGCTTGCTCGACAATCTAGTTCTACAAAATGCTAATGATCCTTTTTAATACCTCCTCTGACACGCTTCGACAATTGTAAAATAATTAGTTAACGACGAGTCGAGAAGAACTGCAGTGTATATAATCTTAATTAGCGGTGAAAGTGTCGGGATCGAAAAGAATGTCAGAGATAAACAAGTGTCGTATTTTTTTTTTATCAAGTTTCTTATTTTTTTCATACAAATGTACACAGTACTTTATTGGAAAATCTTGGCGACCGAACGTTGGTCGTAATCACGCGAATATCCTTATCATACTTACAGAATTAATAGTTAGGAGAGTACAAAAAAGCGAATTAAATAATCAAGTGGAAGTCAAGTGCCGACTCACGATCTCCCGCGAAAGCGCGTCCGCATTTCACATCCTCTTGCTGACGACACAGCTACTCTTACAAAGTACGATTCTTAAGTCTATCACGCGCGTGAAAAATACAATTTACAAAGATGCTCTAATCCTTCCTTTCGCTACGTTTGACGAGGCAGTAGTAGAACGGCCTCCGTCATCGACGACGATGTTTTCGTTTTATTATACAGATGATCTCTTGCAACGAACAGCAAGCTCAGCTCTCAACCTTGGAGGCCGTCTCCTCGTCGTACTGTACGGACGGCACCATCGGCGGCTTGAAGCCATACTCGATCTTAGACTGGCGGAAGTTTCCCTTCTGGAATCTCTGGGGAGGCTCGTGATTCCGCGACTTACGCGAGCCTGCCTGTAGCTGTGGCCTCTCGGGATACGAGGCATAGGATTGCTTCGACTGGAAGCCGAACTGCCTTTGCACGTGCTGGAGAGGAGGCACTGGGCCGAAGTAGTCGTCGCGTTGGGGCTGCGTGTGTCGCCTGTGGAAGAGGCTGTTGGAGCCTGTTGATTGGTACGACACTGGGATGTACGAGTTGTAGGGCAGTTTCTTGTACTCGAGGTTCTCCTTGCCCTCGTGGAACGGTATGGCTGGTTTGTCGTAGACGTAACCCTGGAAGACTTGGCTGTGGTTCAGGCTATTACCGATCGGCTCGTTTTTGGTCACGTAGTTGTGCAGACCGAATGAGGCTAGCGCCAAGTTGTTGTTGTTACTGTAGAGTCCATGATTCTGTGGCTTCATTATCTGCTGGTAACTCACGCCGTACTGGACTCCGTAGGGGGCGTGAACGATCACCGGCTTCTCGATGTACTTGGTCACCTCGATCGGGTAGGGCTGCGAGACCGGTATCTTCTTCTCGATTATCTTCTCCACAGGGATGGGGATGTGCACCGGCTTCTCCACGATCTTCTCGATCGGCACGGGAATATGCACGGGCTTCTCCACCGGGTAGGGATGAGGAATGGGGATGTGTACCGGTACCGGTACCTTGCGCTCTATGACCTTTTCGATCGGTATCGGCACAGGTAGCACGGGGATCGGGTACGGGTGAGAGATCGGTATCTTCTTCTTCTCGAACGGCCGGTAGGGTTGTCGCTGCTTCTTCATCTCACCCTCGTGCTGGTGTATCTTCTCCTGCAGCAGGCTGTTCCTCGGCACAGAGCTTTCCTCGAGGACGTATGTACCGGGTGGCACTACGTAGACCGGCTTGTCGGCTGCCGAGTCCTTGGGGTAGTTGTCACCGATTTCGTAGAGCTTGGTGAAGGTCTCGCTACGCGTCCGAGTCGAGCCCTGTTTGGCACCGATTTCTGCGAGGTTCGTCAGGTACTGCTGCTGGTCGATCGTCGCCGGTTGCTGCTGCTGCTGCTGCTGCTGCTGCTGCTCCATCAGCTGCAGCTCCTGGCTACCGGCCGGCGAGCTGCTGTAGATCTCGATGGACTTCTGGACCTCCACGGCCGCCTGGTCCTGCCTCTGAATCTGACTCGGTGCCGTTGATGGCTGAGGCGTCGTCGAGCTGACTCTGGCCTCGTCGTGAACACCACCGAAGGCCGGATTGACTCCCACGTAATTGCCGGCCGACTGCTGAGCGACGATGCTGTTGTTGACGATCTGGCCTTGGTTCACCTGGGGAGGATCGTCTTCCTCGACGTGTTCGTTGACGGGTGCCGGTGGAGGACCATCGCTATCACCGATGAGATGGGCCTCGCCCGCGTTGACGAGAGCCACTCCTACCTGAATGGGATTGAGTATGTGAGAGGAGGCCGAGTCGGAAGCCTGTAGCGGATTGGCCGTGATCGGCTGGTCGTCGTCCTCGCACTCGAAGGTCGTGCTGTACTGGAAAGGTCTCTGCTCGGGATTCTGCACCTCCTGCACGACAATGGGTTTAGCGAAGGAGGAATGCTGCTCGCTCTTCTCGATGGTCGCGACGAGCTCCTGGGCTGTCTTGCTCAAGAGGACGGCCTGCGGAGCGCCATAATTGATCAGGAGTGGACTTGCCGTCGTAGCGGGGATATCACCGCTCTGATCGGACTCGCCGCCGCCAACGCTGTTGTCCTGCACGGGTGGAAAGGCACTGGAAGAATAGGCACTCAAGCCGGGTATTGTGTCGGGCAGGTATGGCTTGACCGTCTTCTGGCGCGTTCGCCCGTGGAAATAGCGGCCGTTTCGAGTACTTGGCAGTGGACTCGTTGTCGTCGTCCCATAAAGTTGATCCACAGCTCGCTGTCCGAAGCTCCCAGCATTCTCGACAACCAGCTGCTCGTCCTCCGAGCTCAGCTTGTTATCCTGTTGCTGTATCGTGGGCGACTGGTGCCCGTTTGGAAAGAACAGCTCGTTATTTCCAGCCGATACGGGTTCGATGAGCTGCGGCAGTCCCGCGACGTAGTTAACGTTCAAGTGGTTCGCGCTGGGCTCCGACTGGATCGAAGCTTGAGCTGCACCGTTGAAAGTTTCGTTCTCCACGTTTGGCTGGAAGAGCTTCACCTGCTCGCCCTCCGGGCTGGATTGGCTGTTCTGAAATGAAAATCGTTCCTCGTTGAACTAATTGAAGCTCCGACAAAGAAAAGCGTTAGAATAAACCGCACGCCAATTACGAGCGCAATCGACATTCAATCGGCATTCATATAGCTTCTTCAATACAAACGCAGACTTTTCACGAAGCCGGACAATCAGCTCACGTATACATACCTTATTCTCGTTGAGCAGATCATTGACGGCTTTCTCGCCAAAAGCGAAGCTTGCCGAAGCGCTGCTGTGATCGTCGGCTGCCGCGTACTTGACGAGCGGATGATAGCCCCATTCATCAGCGATGTACTTGACGTCAGTTGAGGCTCGTCCGGAATTCACGTAGTATCGACCGTGAGCGTGTTCACCCTCGCGAGTCTCCGTCTTGCCCTGGCCGTCGCCCAGTGTCTTGCCCTCGACCTCGTACTTGTACCGGTACGATGGTGGATTCTGAGCAAAAAAGTGAAAGTGCCTTGTTTACATAATATAATACATTGCTTGTATAACACAGGCTTACTCCATATTAATCGACCGGTAGGTATATTGTAATGGCCATCCATTCGCGCGAAATATATTTAAACGGTCGGCAACGTGAATTATATATGTAAGAAGGATTGAGGAGCGCGAGAAAAGAAAGTGCTATACGAGCACAATGTCGATATAGGCGCGGACTATACCCGCGAGAAAGTGTAACTCGAGGCGCGTGAACAATCATGCGTGTTTATCGTTCGCGGAGCCGTATAACAAACGAGCGTGCCCCGGGCAGTTTGTTTCTAGGGCACGCATATACAGACGCGCGTGCGCGGATAAATGGAAAGTCGAGCGCGTCGTAATCGTCGTCGCTGAGTGAGAGAGATGCTGTGTGGCGGGAGATTTGCGACGATTCTTATTATACGGCTGGTGAGAAAATTGCAGGATGATACCTTTTTTTCCCTTTTAGTCCTGCAGATTCGTCGTATATAATATAACAGGAAGATATAATAATATTTGCTTTTCGCAGCAGCTATATATTTATGGCCTGAACGTAAATTTAATACTTGTCATTTTTTCAGCCACTTTCTATTTCTCCTTGATCTGTTGGCATGTAGATCGTTGATTGAGGATATTGACTCGCGTAATTGGCGAAAAATTGCCCCTTGGTTATTAAAAATTACGCGACCGCATATACGCGATAATGACTCGACAGGCGTCAATCAGTATCTATAGTAGCCGCTGATACAACAGACGCTTGCGAGCGTTGTTGATTTTACCATTAAAAAGTCAGCACTGCTGGTCAATGATTTGTTTACCCGAGCCATTTGCAAAGCCGTATGTACACATATACTTGAAAACTCAATGTTTATCTCAAGCCAAGCGAATTTTCCGAATCCGAAATCGATTTAACGGTTCGGCGAATCCATCGAAAACCTGCGCTACCGGGCAAATCCAAAACAGCCATTCCCATATCAACTTCCCGGAAGCAGCAGCAGTTCTTGGCAATAAAGGCTGCGGCTGGCTTTTGAAAAAATACACCGCGTAGAAAGAGTCTAACGTCGTCCAGTGTCCCTTATCACTTATCATCGAAAGTTTTCGCGAGAAGCGCGGAGGCTATTAAGACGCGGCCAAGAGCCAGAAGCAGACAGTAAGCGACCGTTAATAATATCTTATAAGTGCGCTATTAATCCTGCGTCGGTGTCGCTATAAATCTCGAAGGCGCTGCGATGCTTCATAATGCTCCTGTAGCCTAGACTGCGCGGTTATACCCCCCCCCCTTCCCTTCTTCCCTCTCACCTCATCCCACCTTGTCGGGCTCTTCGTCTCGGCTTCCATAGCCATTCTTGACCCCAGAGCGCACACAGCCGTAATAAATGTCTCTCCATAATAAAAGTTCTGCAAACTTCTAATAGATAAAATTCAACGCTGTATATAATACCTATAGGCGTATACCTCCCAGCTCAGCTATATATACCAAGAGTGCACGGACCATTTAGCGATTTTCAACTGTGTGCAGGTATATATACGTTCGGCGAGAATTTCTTCGATCGATTCGCAATTTAAATGGGAAAAACGTTCGAGTCGTCGGTGTCTAGCCATACCCGTCTGCTACTACTCGTACAAGTATTATACACGCACTCGTTTCTCACGGTTCTACAAGCGTCGCGTTCTGATGGCATGTCGACGAAAATATTTCTGCTCGAAAAAGGCTCGAGTTAACAACCGATTATTTTTTTATTTTTTTATTTTTTTTCAATATATATTCTACACGTGTATATTAAAAAGCCACGAGGTAGTTGTTACACGCGTGAGAGATCGCGTAATTACTGCACCGAAAGAATGCAAACTTTTCCCATCCACGTTGCGCGCGCGCGCGAGAAACTGGTAAAACTAATTCGGCTCTGGAAAATCCTGCTAACTCTCCAGCGACGGAAAACACGAAGCAGCAGCAACAGTAGCGCATAATACGCTTAATTTGCCTTTATAGAACAGAATCTCGTTTTCCCTGAAAGCGTAACAAAAAAGCTCGGAAAATCGTAATTAAGTTCATCATACAACCATACGTGAACAGCGTTTCACTCTTCCAGTCGGATAAACCTACGCTTTTGTGCGTATGAATTTCGAATTCTCAAAAATCCGTGACGAGAAATCCTCACGTCGTGCTCGAGTCGAGGAAAATATGTAGGCGTGCCGCGTTTTCCCTTCGAAACTAGTCGCGAAGAAGCGACGCGAAGTAAAAAGGGAGGCACACGAGTGAAAATGGGACGACGAAGAGGTGGTACTGCTATACTGCTTGAAGAAAAACGAAGAGATCTCGTATAAGGAGGTTACAGCGTAGTCGTAGCAGGTGCAGCTCACGTGCATATGTATGACGTGCACTGAGGCAAGTTTCGCGGTCCGGACGTCACTTTCTACTTTTGCCGTTGGCTTTTTGATGCCAAACTTTTCGGCTGCACTGCGCCCGATAAGTAATTGCACTCGACCGAGTGTACTATATGTATAGGTGTGGTAGACGAGCGGCTCGTAAACACTGACTTTTTTTCGCGCGTTAACTGAGTTTTATAATAACTCGGCGAGAAAGTTCGACCGCGTGGTTGTTTGTTTGATTATTACGGGCGGCGCTGCTTTTCGCTTTAGTTTTTATTTTTCCTCGGTTATATTGCTCTCTCGAATTATGCTTATTACCTCGCTGGGGAATTTAGGTCCGCTCGAAGCGATGGGGGCGTAGGCATATACACATTCGAACGCCGCCGCGGTAAAAAGCCATTGTTCTGTGTGTACACCGATAACAGTTTACTTTCACCCGAATTTATAAGTTCGAAGCTTGTTTATACAGCCGTATAGGATATTTTTAAGGAGTTGTTTATCCAGGATATACCTAATTGAACTTTCGTTAACCTAAATATATATACGCAAGAGAGTTTATCAACTCGCGGCTGTATTACGCAAACCGAGACCACGTTCCGTCGGATCATTTGTCACGAGACTTGCACGGCTGCACAAATACACGGCGACGACTAGCTATGCTGGGGAAAAAAAAAATTATTCAATTCCAGTTGACCGAATTCATTAATCTCACGCACGGCGAAACCAGTCCGGTGGCGAACGCAGATTCATTTACCTATATATGCTAGATACGAGGAAGGAAAAAAGAAACACGCTACTCGCACGTGTTACGACGATTACGGGTTTACACTTATAAACGCGTATACCAGCGGGTTTATCTCGCGCTAGTGCTTGCACGCAACGACGCGATGTCTCGGCTGTTCTTCGTATACATAATGTGTTAGAGCGCGACGGTATAGAACCCTTGTATGTACACGATAGTCCCATCGTCATTACGCACAGTGGCCCGAGAGATAATCGGGTTTTCGAACTCCGACGCGCAGCCTTCCATGCGCTCATTGTTTGACGAACTTGGGCCAACGAGCTTGCAAAGCGCTATAATGGAGTCCGAGCTTCGATAATAACCCTAGTCGATCAACCTAGTAGTGTATATAGATTCGGTACGAATTTCCTCCAAGAATTTCACAGTTCGGAAAATCCCATTTCGCTGCTCTACTGCTATACATGTTTTCCTAATCCGACAGCGCGTGTGCCTCTACACTTACCAACTCGATTCACTCGAGTCGTACATCAACGACGCCGATAATCCTGTGAGCTATCGATGTACAGGGGATGTTGCATCGACATCCGTCGTCCGCCAGGCGCCGAAAATAAATCCTCTATACATCGTCTCATGGAGCGACGCAAGACGGGTGGAATCGAATTTAACGAAAGCCGGCACGAAGAGTATACATATAGAAGATAGACAGAAAAGTCGCGAATACGTAGAGTAAACGCGAAATCTTACCGTTGAGGCGTTCCCGAGAGGAATAGCGACTCATCTTGCAGAGCGAGAAGGATAGAAAAAGAGGACACGACGTAGGAAGCAAAGAAAACCTGTCTTCGCTCGGCGTGAATTCTTATCAGCGGTCATCTGCGCGCGCGTAAGTGAGAGAGAGAGAGAAGCAAGACATTACCCGGGAGCGGCAATTTGAATTCTCGCTCGTTTCGCGCCCCAGTTCGCGACCCGTTAAATAGACAGCGGCAGCAGCAGCTGAAGAAAGGAGTCGAGCTCGAGCTTATAAATATGGAAATTTCGAAACGCGCGGGGGCTGCAAGCTCTCTCTCTCTCTCTCTCGTTGGATCGATTAAAAGTTGCACCGCCCTCTCGCTATATACCTACGTTTTCCTGGCTTCTCTTCCTGACGCGTGATTGGCGTTCCCTGCGTGCCTTTTTTTTTCACTTTCTTTCTCGTTTTCTCTTCGCACAGCTCAGCTCAGCTCGCTCTGTGTGTGCGTGTATTCCCGACGCTTCTGCCAAGCTTGTTCCGCTTCTTCGCGCAGCTTTTTCTCATTTCAGGAAACGTCCGTAGATATGCCGTGATAAAGTAAAACACCTGCCTCCCGAGCGCGCAAGCTCCTCACGATAGCAAGCTGAGCTGACGAGGGAGAAACGCTAATCTCGATTTAGCCATATTATACGTTATTCTACGAATGTACGAAATATCACGCGTGTGTATACACACAACGGAGCTTTTTAATTGAAATACAATTGTAACAATTAATCAATGTACATCAATACACCTTGCATTTTCCTCTTCAATTTTCTCGCTTGATTAAATATCGCGCGAATCACAGAATTGCTTGAACGCGCGGCAGTAGCAGGTCGTTCCGAAAAAAAGCTCGCGTATGCGCGCAGGGTTAAAAATCCGATAATTACATTTCGACATTTATTACCGCTGTCACGTTCCGGTGAATGTATGCACGCGCAGGTGAGAGAGGGTAAGGGAGAAGCGAATCTTCGTTTAATGGAAATAAGGATTCCGCGGTTAATTGAAACGGAAAATTTAATTAAGAGTACGCGCTGCATGGCAACTCTCTATGTTGTGTCCACCCACTCTCTACCTGTCGAGTAAAAGCGTGCCACTGTGCGATATTCGTTGGCGGAATCTCTGTCACGCGCGCGCCGCGACTGCAGAATAGTTATGCCACACGAGCCAGACGCGTGCTTTCGTCTTCTTTTTCATTTTTCGTCGGAGCTTTTTAGAGGCGGGATAAATGGAAAATCGTCACCGAAGCTCTGCGTGCATAGTTTCAATTCCGATTTCCCGTATATAGTGGATATTTACCTTGTCATTGTCAGGCTGCTTGACGTATCCAGGCGGTGGAGTTGCAGTTGTGGATGCCAGCAGTATGGCCAGAACCACCTGAGAACAGAAAGCAGTCGTCGTGAATAAATATGAAGAGAAAAAAAGCCCTTTGTTGCTCAAAATTGCGCAAGAAGCTTCTGGCGTCTATAATGTATACGCCGAAGCTCCGGAAGTCTCTCACTCCTGCGGAAAGTTCTTCACGCCGGGATATCGCTTTCGCGCTTCCAGGAAGGTTAACAAGCGAGAGAAGCTTAATTAAGCCTCTCGCGAACAACGCCGCCAGAATTGCGCCTTATCGCAGATAACCAGCGAGGCGCAAAGGCGGATAACCGCGGTGGTGTCGTCGTTATCTACGCGAGCTTCTAATCAGAATCTCTACGGCGACGCCGTCTATTCACAAAGCTTTCGCGTGTGTATGCATAAATAGCTTACGTCTTAATTCCTCCATTACAGAAGCTAAGCCTCGAGATGCACTCGAGAAGTTTGTTCCGCTGAAAAGTATATCGCCAGGAGGGAGAAGCGGAAGCGCGCTGTGACAAATGAAGTAGGAACAGGGAAAAAGGAAAGGAAAGAGAAAGAGGCGCAAAGTTGTTTTGAGGGGAAGAGCTGGCGTTAAGTCGCACAGCAGCTGTCTGTTGCAACAGCAGCGGAGTAGTAACTTCCACAGGGCGATACTTGCTTCTCTCTCTCTCTCCTCTCTGTGCCGATGACAAAAGTTATCTTAGCTGACTTACTCCGCAAGGACTTTACAGTTTCATCCTGCACTTCATCTTCGCTCCTCTTTCCGCGATGAGTTTTCTCGAGAAACGCAGCTGCGCAGACAGTGTCGTCCAGCGAATGTTTTTTATCCCGCAGCTGCGCGCTGTTCTCCCTTCCAAACGCTAAAGTATAGATATAACGGTGTAGAGTAGCGCGACGAGCAAAGTGTGATTAGCCTCATTAAACGGCCGGAAATTTGCATTTTTTATAGCTCAAATTATGATCCAATAAAAGTACCGATGGATTTTACTCGGGAGATCTAAAATCCCGCACGTCCCCGAGGCGCGCTCTCTCTCTCTCTCTCCCTCTCCCTTATATGGGAGAGAGACCCCGTAAACTTTTTCCCTCCAGCGGCCGCAGCCGTAACTCCTTCGCGCTCTGCCATAAGGGAAAATTCGTCCGTATATACCTTCAGGCTAGATTGCTGCTATCTCTTGTACAATGCTTTATAGCGCTTTAACAAGGGACCACCGTTACCACCACCACTACCACCTTGTGCAAGTTTCGCTTCAAAGCCCTCTGAAAATCAGCGCGCGGACTTGAGCATATTTCAGCAACATTTTCCCGACACGACCACGACGCTGTACCTAATAATATTCCTACCGTGTATGTATTTATATACGTGCGTCTTTGAGGGATCTTGTAAAATCTATGCAAGTTCTCGGAAAAGCTCCTGGTAACGGCCGTCTGATGTAACCGCTAAGTCGATATAATACATACCTATATACAGGCTCGAAAGAGTGCTTCAAAGAAGCTTCTGCACACGCGTGTGTGTGTGTGTATGTGTACAAGCGAAATCCTCGGCGTGACGAGGTCACGACAGGATTCGGTTTGAAAGCTCGATGAATTTATCTTTGATGTTTGCTGCAGAGCTTTCCCTCATATAATAGCCTTGAGTTTGCTGTTCATTCGAAAACTCTGCTATACATCCTATACCTTCAAGACGAATCGTATAATTCAGCCCGTTGTTTTCCCCGTAATCGGCTGCCGCGTCAAAGAAGCGCTGACGTTCTTTCGCGAGTATATGTGTTCGCAAAAGCAAAGACAAAGGCTGCTGCTAGAGGTGGAAGAATAAAGGTCTGCAGAGAAGCGTCGGCCGAGCGAAGGAAATTGAGATTCTCCGCGAATTCGGTATATACGGAGAGAGGGCGACCTCTCGCGATTTGCATAAGGCGTAGCCTTTGGCCGCCACCCCTCAGCCACCGCCGTCCTCGGGTCATAATCCGCTGCGCGGCGGTTTTGCTTTGTGGCCGTGGGCACGTACATCGGATATAATATTAGGCTGCCGGCTGCCGAGAGAGAGAGAGAGAGAGAGAGAGAGGGGGAGGAGAAAGAGCACTGTTATGGAAATCTCGAAGCCGGGATATTCTTCCGGACGGATCGCTCCTTGGAATCCGCTCAAAGCGAGCCCCCGGGAAGACAGCTTGCGTGGCTGGGTTCTAGGTATATACGTATAATACGTGTGTACATACACTTTTTGAATCTGGCGCCGTATAAAGCTCGCGGCGGTACTACCGATATGTGCTTTTTTTTTGGAGGATCGCTTGCGAGCTGATGGGAAAGTGTCGACCGAGATTCCGGGGATTTCGAGAGGGTGAACCGGGAATATACGGAGACCAGGGGAGCCCCTTGCATTGAAATATAAATGTAGCAATGATCCGTCAAAGCTCTGGGACAGTGTACGAGAAGAAAAAAAAGCTCGGCTCTATTTACCGCAAAGTGTATCCTCGCAGGGAAATCCTTTAATCACAAAAGGCTCGTTTGTCTGAGCGAGTGAAGAGGGAGAGAGAAAGAGCGACGACCAAAGCGAATCAAGCCGCACGTCCGTCAGTAGTGACGCTCGGCAGCGGCGGCGGCGGCACAAAGAGAGAAAAGAATAGCAGAGAGAGAGAGAGAGAGAGAGAGAGAGAGAGAGAGAGAGAGAATGAAAGAAAGACACAGGAAGAAGGAGGCAGCGCGCGTAAAGGCGCGTTCATTGCTAAGTACATGAGCTGAGTAGATTGAAGCTTGAATAATTGAGACAGCTGTAGGTAAGGAGACCTCGCGAGGGAGCCCCAGAGAGAGAGAGAGAGCCGGCAAAGGCGCAAGATGGAAAAGTCCACGCTGAGGGTGGGGGATATATGCTCGTAAAATATCCAACTAAAGGGAAAAGCTCCCGAGAGTTAGCCACGTATACGTAAAAGGATATGGGCCAGCCGCACTGTTATATATATATATATATATATATATATATATATATATATCTGCGCTACACTAGCGCGCGATCAATCTCGGCTTATTTTCACCGACTATATAGCTCCTTCCTATATAATACCTGCTCCGGCGCCTAGCGTTCTATTAGCGAACTAGACGCCGGACGATTTAGCTCGCCGGAGCTTTATGGGTGTATTTCCGCGTTGCGCAATGATCATGATAATCCACGTAAAAGGTGATAGATGATCTCGCTCGATATATTCTTATATATTTATGTATCATTTGTAAAATGTTGTGTACTGTACGAAAATTGATCTATAGATCGTTGCGATAGCTAGCGTTATTTTTACGAACTTTCATTTTTCACGCAGCGATTGCGACTTTCATTTTTCTAACCGGAGCACATTTATACCGTGGAACATTCCGTAGATCGATCGGTATATAACACATGCGGTCGAGTATAGTATCTCCTCCCGTTCCTTTTGCTCAACGTTCCGTGTACATATATGCCGCCCGGCGATTCCATTGTTTTCTTTCGCTGCACACGAGCTCTGTCATACCTCCGTATAGCAGCGGTGAGAGGTTATTAGGATCGACACTCGATTCATCCTCTTTCGTTATCGGAGTAGCTTTTTTTTTTCATTTCTGTATATAACAGGCCATTGTTTGTGGAGCGTATAAAAGCATTGTTTCCACTATGCTTTGATGAAAAGCGCACGGGCTTTCGCTAACATCATATCCTGCGCGAAAGATGCCGCTATATAGTATTAACTGATTAATCTTGTTTGGCTAACTGTTGTAGCAGTATATTTTAGTCAGTTTTCTCTCTTGAATACGAAATTTTCTATGCGAGTGTCTGTCAGCATCGGTGAAACGAAAATCCGATATCTGTTATCAAAATGAAGAAGAAATAGACGAAGCTCATCAGAATTCGGTCGACGGTTAATCATCGAGCTAAAAGTATACATCATAACGGAACACGCGTTAATCAGAACAAGCCTGCAAATTATAACCGTAAATGTCATTCCGCGCGCAGTAGATCGGCTGTTTCGGCTAAACTCGCCGAGCTGCATACACGAAGAAACGGAGCAGCATAAACGTATATACCTATATATACAATTCACCGTAGCTGTGAATGGAAGGATCGGCAGCGTTCATGGTCAGGCGCACACGAGACATTCACCTTGGCAAATTGTCGGCGCATATATACGTGTATATGTATATATACTATACCATAGACACGCACCGGTCGGACGGGTTGCGTCGCGCCGTATAACTGTTTTAGCACCGCTCAAACTATCGCCGCATCTCTCGTGTAGGCGTGTGTAGGTGTATATACGAGTTTCTATCTGGTTCGATTTTAGATAGCGAGCTATGAGTCGCCGTTGTGCTGGGGGAATCTCTTATTCGATATACTCGATGAGAGATATTAGGAGAATTAGATATACACGCTCAGGCGAGATCGTTGATAAGAATTTCTGTTCCAGTCACTTTTAACTGTCAAGGATAACGTCTTTAGCTACCGTGTTGGTTTTGCGATCTCTGCGCGGGAGGGAAAGTCGATTTTGGTTCAATTTTGTGAAAATAAAATATACGTTGCGCAATCGCCAATCATAATATGATTGAAATCGCACCGGAACGCTTGATTCTATAAACCACACTACAGTGTTGGATGATATTGATTACAGTTGCAGTTTACGGCATGTATCATTATCTTATTTATCTTTTCATTCAAAACAATTTTCGACCCGTTTTCCATTAAAGCCCGCAATCCTAAATTACGAAACGCACATGTATACACCAGTTGAAGTACGAGGTATTAACGAACCGTTACAAGACATTAAGCCTAATACACAACTCGGTTCTTTAGCGCGTAAAGTACCGGTCGGACAACCCTACTTAACATCGATTAGAGCTGCAGCTCTCGGCAGCAGCATATATGAAGCAGTAATTTCGCAGCGGCAGACAATCTCGATTATCCGCGAAATTACGAAAATTCAAGCCGTCGCTTCCCTTTTCGCGCATGAAAGATCGCTCCCGTAAGCACAGTCGCATATACCTATATAAACACGCTCGACTTTGCAGCTATATACAATATCGGTCAGTCGGTCAGTGAAAATACCTATTGGCCTGAATAATATCAGCTTCACCCGCGGCCGATGAAAGTGCAGTCTGCGGGTGCGGTATATTATACACGCGTTTCTAACGCCGACTATGTCTATGTGAGCGTCTCTTCCGAGCGAAATTGCGCAACAGTCCAGTGACGACAAAAACAGCCTCTTTTCCGTCATACCGTTTGCGCGCGAGTTACGCAAAAGCCGTCACTACTGGCAACGCTAGGGGAAACTATGTATACATACGCGTGTGTATTGTTCATTCGGTGATTCTCTACGTTCGTTTTGTAAATTTTAATTGCGACGTTTTTTTCTTTGTTCTATTAGCCCGTAGCGTTTGATCTCGTTACTGGAAACGGTGAATTTCCCTTTGAAGATCGGAAAATTTTTTCGAAGTGCAGTACACGGACGTAGTTATCAAAGCTCTGCATTAGTTGTTCCTTGAAAATTAACAAGTTTTACGAGCTCGTTGAAAGGCTCTTTGCGTCCTTCAGAAATCGACGTGAACTGCGACGTGAACTTTTTTAACGGGAAATATGCTGAAATTAATTAACCGTTATAGCGAAAATTAAAAAAAAAAAAAAATAAAAATCACGGAGTCTTTCACCGATAAATTCTAAAATTCGCTCAAGAGGATGCTATGTCATGGTAAAAGATAGGGAGAGTATAAAGTCAACTCGTGAAATAAATTTGCCGAGTCTTTTTATTTGTCCTTTCATCGGAGGCTCGAACGTCGGCTTTTATTGACTTTCTTTCGCGAAATGTCGCAACATTGAATTCCGACAACAATAAAATCCCAGCAATCATTGTCATTGAACTCAGAAAAGAGATTTTATATAATACGTTACGTGAACTTTACGACCATCAGAGCGTTGACATCGATGTGTAGTTTTCCTCGCAGGACCGATTTCTTCGATTTAATTTTCCGAAAGAACAACCAAAGCTCCATCGAATCTTTCAGCTCCATTCGGATCACCGCTTTGTTTCGGCTGCTCGGCTTTTCCCCCAATCTCGTTCTCTATCTAACAGTATATATAGACCGACGGTGGAAAAATCACGAATCCTATTGAAACTACGATATAGCTAAGGGTCCGAGTCTCCCGCTCACACGCACACAAAGACACTCTCACGGCGCGCGAAAAGCTCGAGCGTTATACCTATGTAAGAAAAGTCGACTAGCGCGGATAGTTGTAGAGCCGGTACGGACCACTTCTGTCTCTGTCGAGCTGCTGCTACAGCAGCTCCGGCCAGGAAAGTTAGAATAGTTCTCATTTCTGACATACTTTCCTGCGGGCGTTTCAAGTCGTTTGGGATGCCTCGCATCACTTTGTCGATCCACTTTGCAACGCTGAGAGTAGCGTAAATCTTTGCGCTCCACGAAGGAAATTGTTTGCCGCACTGTAAACATTTCAGGATCGCGAATTGTGAGAAGAAAAAAGTCAGTCTCGTTTATCCGATTAATTTACGGTACGCGGGATAATTTTTTAATCATCCAATTTTGTTTTAAATGTATGTGCAACGGTGATTACAGCTTCGCGAAAGCTGTGACGCAGGATTTTTCGTTCCGAAAAGCGATGGTAATCACTTAAATCATCCTAAGAACTCATTTCTGCCCAGCGACTATCCTATACATAGGAGTTTCTGCGGAGTCATCCGAAAAATGGCCATTTCCGTTTCCGCGACTTTGGGACGGAAGGGCAAAAGTAAGAAGTCGCCGTTCTCCCAAAGAGAGAGAGAGAGAGAGAGAGAGAGAGAGAGAGGGGTAGAGAGAAAAGAAAGGAGCCGGACGAGCGAGAAAAAGGAGTCGATCCTGCCGTGGAAGAAACCGGACGCTCGGCGTATTTGGCAGAGAGCTATATGGGCGAATCGGGTTGTCGTTGGGGCGGGGATGACTTTCTCCGCGGAGAGATGCACTCGGCGACAGGCCCTGTGAGGTGGTAAACAAGCTGCAGTACCGCACGCGACGAAGAAAGTATCGCGAGAGTGACCGGCTTGATTTGAGTTTCAAGGTTGACGCGCGGATATATATACAGGGGGAGAAAAAAAGCTGCTTTATCGTGTATGTGTATGCTTCGCAAAAAAGTACTTTCTACGGGCGGGCTTTTTGATGGAACCGGATCGCTGGTTTTTTTTCCATTCTTCTTTTTCTCGCAGCTTTGTTCTTTTGTATTTTTCGGTGTACAGAGAAGGCGGCACATGCTCTCTAGCGGGTACTTGCTATTTAAGATTAATGGGATCAGGTGTCGCCGTTACGAGCGCAGACTCTATTCTGGTAAGTGGGTCAAACGTGATCGTTAATTCGAGGATGAGAGTTAACCGAAATAATACTCTTTTTCGCGAGCAAGGGATATATTATGTATGGCCGGTACCGTTCGCTCGACCGCGTGACGATAAGACTGGACTGTTACGCGGTTACAAATTGGTAGCAGCTTTTTATCTCGTCGGATAAGTGTTGTGAAAACATGTAGTGTACGAGATGCGATATTACATTGTTAATGAGGGTCATTTTGTACGGGCCATAACGAGGCGATTAATGCATTTCATGCCTACTTTGTTCACGGATCGATCGACTATATACTTTTATATGAAATAAAACGATAATTACCACTGTGCGGAGAATCAGCGTCATGTCCTTATGCTTAACGCATGAACAGCGAGTTCCACTCCAGTCTGTTGTCGTCGAAACGTTCTTGCTTATATGCAGTTCTTTCGCCTCTTCCTCTTCTCGTCGATTTCTTCCTCTCGCTCCTTCGTATATACGTCGCAGATCGGGCAAAAAATAAGTACGCACGAATCCCGCAACAACGAAATCCCAAGATATCAAAGATCAGCGTCCAACAAAGCTATCGGTCTACTGCGCAGCTATCGCGCGTTCTACAAGATTGAAGCACGACTGCACCCGCGTGTGTCTATATCTCTTTGCGCAAGTGTATGTGTACACGTCGTGTCACCTCGGCAAGAGCACTGGTCCTCGTCGACTTGCTCCGCTCGACTTAACTCGGCTCTCCTCTTGGAAGCTCGAGTTATCGTCTACTCCCACCAGTGGTATACACGTCGCTCTCTTGCTCTCGGACAATCGTGAACGCGTATACAGAGAGACAAGCTGCGGAGAGTACAGCACAGCCGCTTTTGCCGGAGGATCTTAGCGAAGTAAACGCTCACGTATACTGCACGTCAAGCTGTATTGGAAAAGCCCCTCCAGTACCTATACCGGCGGCATCGTGTGCCACCGGGTGTAAGCGTCTCTCTTCTCCAGCCGGCGATCGTTTCTGCTGGTGCGTATTATACGTAGGTATAGAAAGGAAAATAAAGGAGTGATAGCCGCACGACGGAGAAAGGAGAGAGAAGAGAGAAAGGGATCGAGCGTATAGGAGAGACGCCGGAAAATTGCGGATGCGTCGTGCAAGAGAGAGAAATTTTCGTATGCGTGCAGTTATTATATTTAGGTCGCGGATCATTCTGCCGATGAGAAATTACGCGCTTGATCGGGTTAATTGGCCTGCTCCAAATTCAAACGAAAATATTAGCCAAGTGTAGCAAGGATGCATTTGGATATATATTTAGTAGACAACGATACGAACACACAACGATTTCCGAGAAAAGGCGAGCATATATCTCTCGCCTACACACAGTCGAAGAGGAGATTGAGTAGGACGAGGGGAATCAGCTTGTTACATAGAGCGCTTCTCTATATATGTTACCGCCACCTACAGAGTCGCTGGCGCACGAAACCCCCCCTCTACCACTACCGTCGGCGCTGCTCCGCGAAAGAGCATAAAAGCGGGAGCGCTTCCCGCTCGCGACTCAGTCTGCTCCCGGCCCCTGCCCGGTGAGCATCGCCCCACTACCGCCACTCGGCTCTCGAGTCCGGTAGTACCCCCCTCGGATAGCCAGCCTAGGGATCTTTGGAGAATATACTTGCGGCAATCAACTTCTGGACTTTTCTTTATACCCCGACGCTCCCCATCCTCCGCTACGACGAAGAAACGAGAACAGCGAGTTCGAGGTCTCTCGTCGACGTCCGCGCTCGAAGACGTACTCTACTGGCGCGCGACCTCGCCAACTTCTCGCGGTCTCTCTCTCTGGTCCGCGCTCCGTGGATATAGCCCGTACTCCACCGACGAACGGGCAGTACTCGCGTGGACTCCGAGCGGAAAGGTCGGACCGGTGAAGCCCCGCTTCCTGGCCCCTTAACGCAGTCCATATACGCGATTCGTACACGGTCTCTCTCTGAGGTCCGCGCTTCACGGCTATATCGCGAGACGCACCGCAGAGCCGGCAGTTCGTCTCGAGCAGTCAACGCGAGCGGTCGACCGGTGAAGCACCTCTTCCCGGACTTCCCTCGCCAGTCACGACTCGCGAGCTACACCCGTGCCCGGACGGCGACTAGCGCTCGACGTCATCCGAAACGCCCGCCTGGTGACCCCGTCCTAGGCGGCGGACTAAGAGGCGTCGAATTCGCTCTCGACCGAACCACAAGCACGGGCTGTAACAACGCGGCGAAGACTAATTGACACGCTCCGAGCCAAGCGTAACGCACATGGTGGCGAATCAGCGATCACGATCCCGTTCCGAGAGGCAGAGACAGCTACGGAATCGACGGAAGAGGAAGGCCGCCCAGACACTACCAGCTTTTACCGGGCGTGACCCTCTCGCACTCGCTCCACCGACACCAGCTGTGCTGCCTCAGCTACCTGCTTCTCCGGAAACGCAACCGCCGAGGGCCAACACTCCACCAACTCTACGCGGAGAAGCCACGCCTAAATCTCCGTCGCCAATCCGCACGATTGTGCCTTGGTCGTACATTCGGACCCACGACGTGATTTTTATCCGACGGCCGTACCGAAAAGCGGTATTCACCGACTGGCCGCCGGTTGTGGCTGCTCCCCCACCAGCTACTCCTGCTGAGGAACCGGACGAGGACGTGCTCGAGCTGCACCCGACCCCGGATGACGATTTGAGCGGTGGGACAACACCAGCGTCACCGCCGGTAAGGGCCACTTCTCCCGCACCGGCTCTCCTACCAGCAGCCAGAGTAGTCGCTCAAGGTCCGTCTGTTCCCGCGCCAACGGCTCGGATTCCGACGCATCCTCGGATCATCAACGTGCCTCGAGGGGCACATCTGATCGAGTCCCCCGACAGGCCCGGACCGAGGAAGACGTTCGCATACCCGCACCTGCGTGACCCCCGTCGCTTCACGGCGGTAAAAAGGAAACTAGCTTTCGCGGACAGAAGGGACGATCCTCGGCGCACGTCGTTCTACGTCTCTAACGACGCCCCTCGGAGCAGAAGCAACAGCCGTGTTAACTCCGTGAGGGAGTTAAACCGCCGCCCTCGTCACCGCGAGCCGACCCGACCCAAGCGTCGACCTTAAATTTATTCGATATATCAACCGGCCCTTTTCAGGGCCACCATATAGTTCAGACGTACGGCGCACTCCCACACGTTCTCCCCCCCTTGCTCTTCGGGTGGGGTGTAACATATATATGCCTCTGCCAAGGCGTGAGTTGAATTCGTCGAATGAAAATAAGGGAAGGAAGGAACTGTCGATCGAGCGCGTGATGAAAGAAGAGCTGCAGTATAGCGCCGCTCGAATTTCTAGCGGCGCATTCAGACTACCGCTTCAGTGAGAAATGCCTTTTTCTGCAGTGCTCGCGCAAGTACGACGAAGACGCGTTAAGATTTTATACACATATAAGAGTTCTCTAGTTGTAGTATATATAGAAACGGGATTTTCATTGTGAGCCAGCTCTTTATCGCCGATAATAGTATCGAAATTTCAACGTAAAAGTACACTCTAGATCTGCTAACAAGCGTATATACGACACACGCTGCGCGCTAACAAGCACGAGGCTCTCTCATTACCTACCGGTAAGATTTTCGATATCCTAATTAGCTCTTTGGCGCGTGCCATTTACGGGCTCGGCCGCACGTCTAATCGACGCATATAACATATCAAAGGATGCCTCTTACCGAGGCGAGGCGCGTGTCGCTATCTTGTCGGCCCGATCTCTCTCTCTCTCTCTCTCTCTCTCTCTCTCTCTCTCTCTCTCTCTCTCTCTCTCCCGCGCGCTCGCGTGCCAGCTGCCCTCTTTTAGCTATCGCGTAGTGGCTTTACTCCGCTGGAGCTTTCTTGTGGCCGCGAGATCAAATCTCTCAGACACGACGAAGGATTTTCCAGGTGGTCCAGTCGCTGTGTTGGTGCTTCAATGTTGGTATTGTTGATCATTTGGTGAAAATTAGTATTTCTGAGAGCTTGAGTAACACGCCCACGAAACTTTGGTCAAGCTCTAAACAAAGACGGCACTATACCACGAGGCAAACAGCCCCCTGAATACACACGCGGATCCGAAGCATTAGCATAAGTTATGCGGGTCAATACTCGACGTGTCACGGCAGTACTCGCTTTCGAATTTTTTTCCTCTTCGTCTTTTTATCTTTTTTTATCCTTGCGAAAGTCCACTACGTGAAAGGTATTGTTATGTATACGATGTACAGCTTGACGAATAATGAAAATCGTGTCTTATATCGATTATATGCTACTGGCAGAAAATCTTTTTCGAAAATAATCCGCGTGATGTCCCGGAAAGTATAAATTATTCCAATGGATGTATATTCAGAAATATAAAACAGAAAACGAACATTAGCCGAATGAATAATTACTGTCCATTACAGCCGAAAATCAAGCTTTCCTATACTCTCAAATATTATCCCACAAGTCTCTTTGTCTCAGCCTTTGTCCGACGCAGCGCTTAAATTGAATAAACACGTATCTGCTCTTATGCGCTCGACTCGTAAAAACGCTCTCGTCGATCCCAAAACGGCGTCACTGCAACGAACGACCTGACGTGTATATAACAATACAGACACATACGAGAGAGAGAGAGAGAGAGAGAGAGAGAGAGAGAGAGAGAGAGAGAGAGAGAGAGAGAGAGAGAGAGAGAGAGAGAGAGAGCCAAAAAAGCGCGAGAATATAAGGCAATCGCGGATTAATCGCGACTCCGAGAACTGCTGCTCTAAACGACTGGACGATCGTAAATCCGTGAGCGGCAAATAATTACAGGACGATTTCAATGCGAACGTATAACCCCCTGCGCACAGTGATCAACGTTTACGATCACCGCTATGCGGAGATATAATGCTGCGCGATCCGCCTAAAACGCAATAAACTCGTATACACGTATATATACGTGGCCACAGCACTATACTGGTAATTCCGTCTCAATTAAAGTGCAATATTGGCGCGTGGATTCTGCCGGCGGCAGTATGTATGTGTGCGTCCGAAAGATTGGGATCTGCTTGCACAGGTGAAAGTGTAACGTCGTCTGAAGCAGGTTCTCGTGGATGCCCCCCGGGCTCTTAAGAAGCCGCCACTGCTGCTGCTGCTGCTGCTGACGAAAACTGGATGGACACTCGGCACGATTCACGTGTATGCTATATACGCTCTGCCGTCGCATAATCGGACAACGCCCGATAAAATCAAGAGTCTTTTCTTCTGAGCGAGGAGACGTGCTGTGTGTACTTTCGGTGAGAGAGGCTTTTTGGCAAAAGCGAGTTTCGCTGCGTACGGGCGAAAGGAACGGAGAGAGAGAGAGGATTATTCTCGCGCAGGGAATAAAAAAGAACGACTTTGTATAAGAACGCGATATTATTATAATTGAATTTTGGATCGTGTAATTTATGCGGGTCGGATCAATCATGCGTGTATATTCTGTTTCGTTTTCTCTATCCGCTTAATTTGTTTTTTTTTTTCTCTTACGCACAATCGAAAAATCCGAAATCGTCGATTCGCAGTGAACGGCGCTAATAACGGAAGCTTTGCTATATACATTAGAACAAGCCCATCCAAAATTCCCTTGCCTTCCGTCGATCGACTACTGCAACGACATCGAATTACACTCCGGGGATTCCTGCCAGCCAAGAATGTGCGGTGTGCGAATACTTTGCGCACTTGAGCGGCGAAATTTTTCAAGCGCGATTTTCGGCTACGAGAGAGACTCCGGAATTTCATGCGGCTTCCGGGATGGCCTTCCAGCTGGGAGGCAACTGTCGCCGAGGGATTTTTTCATTAAATCGCTCGGCCATATCACGTCACGACGAGCGAACAGTTTTATTCTTCTGGACGCGCGAGACTACTCGCTTTCTATACTTCGCGCATACGTTATAAATATACTTAAAACATATTTCCTTAAAATCGTTGACCAGCGCGTTATAAATAACTCTCAGCAATGAGATCTAGAAATTCCTAAACGTACTCCTACATGACTTGGCGATATTATCCTCTACGGATACATTAGATCAACACGCGAGAAGCAGAAAGAGACAGGAGACGCCAGCTTGACGAAAAAAAAAGGGGAAAACGTCAAACGTCCAATGCGAGATTGAGTTGTTCTCCCATTGGGCCCCGTTTCGTTTTCTCTCCGCGCCCAAGTCTCTCGCTCGATACTAAGTGGAGCGGTGAAAAGATAAATTCCGGAGTTTCTTAGAAATCAAGAGACTAGAGAGCCAAGTTCCCCACATTTTATTCTGTACGTATATACAAACACACACGTGGGATATCACTTTTGCGCGCGATCCTGTTTTATTCGCGCGAGTCTAGCTCGGAAAAATCGCTGCGACTCATCTGTCAATCTCAGCGCGAGAATATATCTCTCAAGTGATGGTGACGAATTATTCGCAGATATTCAAAGTCTAACGATTGCATAATTTTATATACACGGCTGCCGAGAGGAAGAGAGCTGATGCGTGCTAATTTCGCGCACTGTATAATATTGTCAAGTGAAGCTGGAGCGCGCGCGGATACACTATTAATTATGCATGTGGCTGTCTTCCGTTGAATTGATAATCGTCTTATCGTAATCTGCATAAACTAGTATGTATACGGCTGATTTTGGACCTGACTACTGTGTTTGTGTTTATGTGTGCAGTGTATTCCGAGAGCTTGATTCTCGTATTTACGCCCGATTATGCACTTCAGCTCTATGTATTATTCCGTAGCTTTAGTCTGTAGCCTCTTTTTCTACTATTATTACAGTCTTCGTAACATCGTCGGCCACTTCCGCTCGACTGCGCTTTACCAGATCAATGTTTATACATAGTCGCGGCTGTTAATACATCATCGATCGTTCTCTCGAAGCAGTGCAATATAACGCTATATGTTTGCGTTCGCGAGCCTATAACGAAATCGATTATTCTTAAAGCCTGCCGTAAAAGCCAGCTTTTCGCGCATATAAAAGAGAGCCTGAAAAATCACGCCTGGGAGAGAACGAGATTGGGGAGAGTATATGGTGAATAATTTGATAACGCTCGCGAGCCTTTTATAGCTGTTTTCCTATACCATAGCAGCGAAAACATTTATTCTCTCTATACTCGGCAGGAATTTTTCCTCCTCGCTGATTTAATAACTCATGGAATCTTGCATTATCTCTCAACGGCTCTTGCACAATCGCTGCGATAAAACGGCGAAACGCGAGCGATTCTTCGAAATGAATCCGAAGACAGCTGACCATATACAACGACACATTGTTCTGACTCAGCCTCGTGTATCTCCTGAGAGTGAAAATTCTGCACACACGCACGTTTTCGATGTTGCATAATTGTTCGGGTTACGCAAGTTTAATTTATACCGGTAATCAAATCATAACGCTGCGCGCAAAAAAAAATCCTCTAATAGATCTAATCGGGTACGTATACCCAAAGTGTCCCGACCAGTTAAAACTCTACTGAGAAACGATGCCGACTCTAACCCTCGGGCTATTCGTACGATGAATCACTCCCAACTTTCTTCCGCACGCGTGTATATAACCCTTCAGCTCTGTTATATATTGTATTCCATGATTAACGCGATCTCCAAAACAGCCCCAAAACAAACTCGAGTAAGTATTGAGGCAACTCTCCGAAATGGAGCTGACAGCACCAGCTTGAAATTCCATCATAGTATACACATATAGGACCCAAGCTTCTAATAAACCTCTCTATAGGTACACCCCTGGAGGCACGAAAACTTCCTCGTATACCCCTTGGAAAATCGCCCCCCAACGAATAGACAGCCAGTCGTTACTTCAAGTCGAGCTTTCGGCGGCGAAAAGTTATGAGAAACAGCTGGGAAAGTCGATCTTAAGCGAGTGGTGTACACTGTGCCGTGATTGACCGGCTGCACTTTCTTTTTTCTCTCGCGGTCGTGAGAGCGCCGTTTCTTATTTCTCAGCAGCCGCGAGGACTTTTCTTTAATTGTTTTCGACGACTCTTCGAAAACTCGATCCTTCTTACAGTCTCACACAGGCAGGAGACGTACATAGCGCAAGAAACAAGGAAAGCTCTAATGATCAAAAGCTCTCAAGCTCAGACCGCCTGAATAATACCTGGAGGTCCCTGGAGGAGTAACAGAGCGCTGTTGTGTATCGGAGCCATTCATCACCGGTTTCGCCGCGCAGAAGTCGTCACCCGCCCGCGTTATAGTATACAGCAACACACATACACAGAGCAAGTTAGGCAACAGCTGCGGGTCGCGCTGTATATCCTCCCATAATTCCGCGTTCGCTTCCGCAAACTCTGAACATATTTCCATCAGTTTCTTCGGACTTTTCCCCTATCCCTTGATATCTTCTCTTCTACTACTACTACTACTACGACTACTACTACTACTACTACTACTACTACTACTACTACTACTACTACTACTACTACTACTACTACTACTACTACTACTACTACTACTACTACTACTACTACTACTACTACTACTACTACTACTACTACTACTACTACTACTACTACTACTACTACTACTACTACTACTACTACTACTACTACTACTACTACTACTACTACTACTACTACTACTACTACTACTACTACTACTACTACTACTACTACTACTACTACTACTACTACTACTACTACTACTACTACTACTACTACTACTACTACTACTACTACTACTACTACTACTACTACTACTACTACTACTACTACTACTACTACTACTACTACTACTACTACTACTACTACTACTACTACTACTACTACTACTACTACTACTACTACTACTACTACTACTACTACTACTACTACTACTACTACTACTACTACTACTACTACTACTACTACTACTACTACTACTACTACTACTACTACTACTACTACTACTACTACTACTACTACTACTACTACTACTACTACTACTACTACTACTACTACTACCCTGAGTCGCTTGTCGAAAGCTGCGTGTGCTTCAGCTCAAGGCATCGCTGTTCTAAACGGTGAGCGAAAGTTTTTTCCTTTGCACGCTCGCTTTTTTCTCTCGCGGAAACGAGCTGCTGCTGCGACGGAAAATAAAGTAAGCCGACTTTCGATTTGCCTCTCTCGGCCGGTTGCTCTCGGCGCGCAGTTGACCTACTTCCGCGTCTTTTCGAGTGGGATGAAGGATACCCTCGGGCAAAGGGCTGCTGCTGCTGCCGCGATTTCTTACCCCGTCGTCGTTGGATATATATACGTATGCAGTAATGCGTTTTCAGGACGACTTTCGCTGGATTAGAATATCCGGATTCTTGTCTTATCTCCAGAGCTACTGGATTTCCAGGCTTTGTGGTGGCTGACGTACACTTCATTCCGAATCTCGATCTTGATTTTCGTTTATCTTTGGTGACGTCTGTTTACGCAACGCTTCTGCGGTCGATTCTATTGATTCGGGTGTTGCGCATATTTGGCCTTCGGTAATAGGAACGCAATTAAATTTCGCGCGCGAAAGACAATAAAGGATGACAAAAGGATTTTCGAAAGTCCCAACGATGCAGAGATCGATAAGAGAGAGAGAGAGAGAGAGAGAGAGATTTGTCACGTTTTAATAAGCACGCGTATAGAGTTAACGGCTCGTAAAGCGAAAAAAAAGGTGCGAGTGAGTAGCCAGTGGCTCTTCGCCCGAAGTCATAAAAATTCCCGACGCGCGAGCGCGCGACAACGTAATAATCGCGCGATGACGATCGTTACGCCCGGCGATTATTACATCAAAAGCACGGCCCGCGCAACGACACTCGTGGGTATGTATTTTGCATTTAATGATGTTGTAAGACGGAGCTGAGAAACGCCCGCGTTAATTAAGCCTTGTGACGCTTGGCGCGCGACATCCTATCCGAGTATATTCATATACACATTTTGAATTTCGTCTTTATTTAGCGAGCATTTATTGCTATATAGCGTGTTTAGCTACTTTGGCGCTTCGTTGTTACTATAATGGGCTGTTTGGGCTATACTGTAATTAGGACTCGTGTGTAGTGCTAGGACGTGTAATACACTTGAGGTCGCGTGTATAGTTCGGAGAATTAAAGTTTCCTTTATATATATATATATATATATATATATATATAGAGAGAGAGAGAGAGCCATTTTACAGGATTAGCTCTTCCTGCAAGAAACAAGAAGCGTTAGCGCTTAATCCGTTTCGTTCGGCGAGTTTTTACAATAAGAGAGCTTCCAAAGAGTTCTTTAGCTGCTTCCGCTTTCTGAATAGAGAACTTTTAGCGGATTTTCAAAAAACCCTTTTCACGCGCATTCACAGAGAGTAAACGCTGTGTCGCGTAAAAATCCAAATCGAAAAAAAAAATACACGGTTGAGTAAATAAACACTAGATATAAAAGAGACCATTTCTTAGGCGTCATTAGCATTGCTAAAACGAAGCTTCTCGCTTTATATTATCCGCCATTTAGCCTCTATCGATCTTCCTCTCTCTCTCTCCCTCTCTCTCTCTCTCTCTCTCTCTCTCTCTCTCTCTCTCTCTTGACTCGGTGCATCATCGGGTGAAGCCGCACTTACTTGGCAGCCTTTGGCATAGCATCGAGGTCAGGCCCGAGTCGAATAAAATCTGTCGCGCATCACCTCCTTCGCCTGTAGCTTCCGGCTGATCGTCCTTTGCACGCGATGAGCCTAGTACCGTGTATATACGTGTACACAGCGCGCATATACAGATAAAGCCCCGAAACGTCTGCCCGATCTCTATCTCACGGGTACATTAATCCTGTCGCGCTGCTGCTGCTGCTGCTGCTGCTGTTCCCGTTTCGCTATCTCGCGCCTTTTGGTCTCCCGCTGTGCTGGACATAAATTAATTTGCGCGACGGATATGGGACCGTAGATATGCACGGCTCGATCGCGTGGGAAAGGGACTGCAAGTCAAATTGCTACCAATCGCTCTCTGTTTGTTAGATATGCGCGTGGTCCGAGCTCGATGAAAATTAAGGGCTACTAGGGTAACACGACAGGGTATCGAGAATGGAATGGTGCGATTTTTAGGAAAACGATAAAGTTTAATATAAAACTTAAGCTATTGGAGAATTAATAGCAGCTGTCAGAGATTAATTATTCCTCGGATAGTCAGATGTATAATTGCTCTACTCCGACGTTATGACGTTCAAACTTTTCGATTTTACCAAGAATTCATACAAAATAGAGTTTTGCTTCGTCGAACCGATATAGAATAGCCGCAAAGAGTTGACTACCGCAGCTGATGCTGTCAGCGTGTCATTCGAGCTCGAAGCGCACCTATATAATTGCAAAGTATCAATTACGCATCGAGCGAACTCTCTCTCTCTCTCTCTCTCTCTGAGAGAGCGCTATAATCTCTCTCTCGAGCGCTATAATATCTGGAATCCTTCAGTCATCCGATCCACGCGACCTTTTACTGCAGAAAAGTGCTCTCGAAGAGTTGAATTTTTTTTTCTCCTCTCCGCAAAAATCGGTCGCCTTCAGCACTTTCCAGCCCTGCGGCGACGACTTTGCCGCTCGCGGAAGCGAACCTTTACTCACCGAGAACTAGAGCGCCGTCGGGTATATTTTCGCTCGGTTCAATGATGGATTTTTATATCGTGCGTACGCCTGCATTTTTCGAGAGAGAAACGACCGACTGCTTTTAATTGACATTACGCAATTACGTAATTTTACCGGGAATGGGTGGCAATCAAAACGTTGAAATGCCATTTATGCTCGCATGGCGAATGATCGTTACAAGATATTTATTTTGATAGAGGTACGGTAACGGTAAAATAAAGTTTTCGTTGAACTTTACAACGAATCTGTTCATGACGTTATTCGATTTAAAAATAACACTTCATAATAGTTGAATTTTAGGAATTCATTCGTTTTACGATATTAAACTCACGAACAAAGTAATGACACTTTACTCGGTCTAGCCCCTGACTTTCTACGGCTAAAGTTCCACAAAAGAAATTACTCACATCTAGCGGGCTTCTTCGAAATCGATTACGTCGTCTCTTCGCCGTCTTCATCGAAGAAAGTGCATCGCCTCAAGCCCCTGGCACCGGCACCACAAGATGTCGTAGCTCGTCGCTGCGGTTGCCATCAATCAGGCGGGTCCCCTCGTCTCTTTTTCGCCGCCCACTGTACTCTTTCAACCTTTTAAAAGGCTGATGATGATGGGATAACAGCGTCTTTAATCGCGTCGCTCGACTAATTAAGCGGGTAAAACGTTGTGTCGTAGAAAAGGGACGAGGATTTTCGGATTAATAATGCATGAAGTGACTGTGACGTAATTTTTAACGGGCATGAAATGACGCTTGATGACCAAATTAATTATTACGCTTTTACTGGTTGTAAGTATCGAAAGGAGGATGGCAAAGAAAGGTATGGAAACGAGTAATTTCATGTAATAAATTTATTGTAATATTTATCAAATTGGCGTGATTTTGTTTCACAATATAATAAACTTGAAATTGAAATGTACGCAATGCTTTTAAAATTCGAATATCGAATTTGACCAGTGTCGATTATGATGGTGACTGAATCAATAAAAATAGGTACATCATTTATCAAATCATCAAAAAGGTTTAAAGCAAAGTTCATTTCAGTCGATCTATCCATTATATCAGAAGAACACAGCTGCGAATTACAAACGCAATATCTTCGTATATTTACATACTTTACATTGAAAATAGCTTCGCAAACGTTCGATTTTCACTACTGCACAAATCATACATATTCACTACCCGGAAACGCAATATCTCAATTATTCGATGAACAATAGAGTGTGGCTGATTTGAAATTCAAATAACAATCAAATTATATCATTTATATCATCTTCAAACAAACGTTTATATACATACGTATATACACTGACTCACACGCATGAGTATTGTTTATCTAAACTTTTTTTTTTGTAAAACATGTACACACATATTATATGTTGTCCATTTAGACCTTAATTAACATTTATTTTTTAAACACAAGTTGGCAACACCTTAAACTTGCATAACTATATATTTCTCTCACCTTGTAGCGATCGAATCTGTCGTATTCTTTCATTATAACGTTTATAATTGCCCGTGCGCGCACAACGATAAAGTTCTGTCTTTATTTCCTTTTTTTATTTTTGTAAATTCTCATCTGTCTCCATCTCCTCTCCCTCAGTTTCAAATGTTCGTCCACTTATATTGATTCCTAGTATAGGCACTTGGACATATTGTTGACAAGTAGTTTTGTCCTCACTAGTACCTCTTGAATACGATGAGGTTTAGAGCAAGTATCAGTAGCGATAGGCAGGGTACGTGGCTGCCTGAAATGAAAAACAAACCAGAATAGCACATGATGCATCATTATACACTGGAGAATCAGAAGAAAGAGAATTTCCCGATGACGGAACTAATTCACACAGTAGGCGGCAACAGGGAGTTTTTAAATCCCGCAGCCGCAAGCGCTAACGACAAAGCATTTGCCGGGAGATTAGGATCCTGCGAAACTTTTCGGCGCGTCGCGCCATACTCTCGCGGACGTTTGTCCTTCGTGAAAGATAAAGCACCGGATCCTAATTTCCCTTGGGCTGCTGCAGCAGCTGCGTTTCGTCATTGTAGTTAATGGCTTGTGGGAGACGAGCCTGCGCGTTTTCAACGCAGAGGCAAACTTTTTTTTTTCAAAGGCAGCTTAAATTAATTACCCCTTGCGTTATGGCAAAAAATATTTCCCAGCAGCGTACGCTACTACGTCCCTGCAACTTTAAAACTTCTCCTGAAAGCTACTCACGAGCTGAGAACTTTAACGTGTATCCTCCTGGCGCGACTTTTTATTTAATAACGAGCGTAACCGCGCTTCTTTTATATCTCGTAGAATTAAGACTGAACTGAACGTGCGTTAATTAATAGTGACTTGCATTACCATTGTAGACGTACTCTTTGACGGATGTGTAGTTGGCCTCTGGAATGGATACCTCGCATCGGAATATCGCCGGGAGTTCGACTTTGTCCGCTTCCAGGATAGCTATGGCCTCGGCATTGAATCGTCCATCCGTGTTGTTTTTATATCTTTGCTCTTGGAGCTTAATTGGTGTTCTAAAGAGTGGAAACAGAGCATAACGAAAATAGATTCAATTAATCGATTAAATGTCAAAAATATATTTTTAACGAACTCAAAATTCGCGAGTCATACGTCAGTTCTGAAAAACAATACTTTTATCTTCATGCCGGTTATTTCTATTCGTGAAAATATAGACATCTCAAAAGCGCGGCAGGGTCCAAGTATTTATAAATCGACAGCCGAATTCAATTGAACGTGAAAAATATTTTTAAACTAGCACCGAATTCAGTTGTACGTTAGTTCTGTAAAACGATGCATTTTTCATTATTCTAGTTTTGGAAATAAGTCCTCTCAAGACCAAAGTGAAGCAAGGAAAAAACCTGTGTAAAATGCGTGTGTATAGGTGTGAGCGCTTGTGTATCGGATGCTTATACATACAGCGGCCACTCCGTAGCCTGTCTCACCTGTCATGATGAATAATGATCTTAGGCCGTGGATAAAGGTCTTCAGCGAGACAAGTGACGGTGAGGCGGTTCGCAGTTTTATTCAGTACCGGCTGATGCAGCCGTAAGCTTTTTTCCGGCGCTGAAACAGACACAAAAAATACAAGCCGTCCATTAGATCTTTCTTTCGCGCTCGAGTTTGTCCGTCAGTTTGACCCCTTTCTCCGTGACAAGCTTGTCGGCAATTCTTCACGACGCATTCGCAAATTTATCTTCGTAGTAGTATATGTCTACGATTGTGCAATCTAAATTTCTATATCCCAACATTTCTCGAAAAAAAAAAAAAAAAAACAGCAAAAACTGCGTCGCACCACATATCCATTAAAGTAAGCAAACCCCGTATGGAAAAAAGAAGAAAAAACGCTTCCGTTGAACAAAAAAGCCACAGCCGCATGGCACATCGAGGGCTCCCGGGGAAAAATCCGCAAACACTCTGGGGAGCCGCGGAGTATTAATTTATTCGTCAAACCCTTGGCTTTTCGTCTTGTGCGTCACCTCTCGCAAACACACACACACACACACACACACACACACACACACATAACCGGCCAGAAATAAGCGTTGCAGCGGTATCTCGACGCTTGAGCTCTCGCGCTTTAATATGCGCGGCTCGTATTATGTTGCGCTGCAGCTAGCGCCCCATATTCCCGCGGCCGTGTAATTCATGCATATTCATGTGCGTGTGCGCAAGCCACAACGACTACGACGACGACGACGACGACGACGACGACGAGGACGTTGCAGAGTATATATATATATACATATATACAGTGCGATGCGCCACCGCTCCACTTCAGTTTCCTTCCTTCTTTTTGTCCGTTTTAAATTTTTTCCTCCGCTCGGGGGCTTTCACTCGTTTGTTGCTTTTCAGCGCGGCCGCGAAAGAAAGAGATGCAGCCTGATGCGCTTAAAGTCTGCGTATGTAGGCATATTATGAAATGCTTGCGGGGAAGCTTTTTGTCGATTGAAAGAAAAATCACGGCACAAATCGTTATTTTTTATGACGAGCTTTTGAGCTTTTGACGAAAGCTCGTTTTGGATGCAGTGAGTAGCTGCGTTAAGAGCTTGATCACCAGAAGACGCTTTTCTTGCGGGAATTAGCCGACACCTTACTTGGCTCTGGCTTGCATTAACCATGCGCTGTAGATGCGCTCGCGCGCAACCCCTGGCAAAGTGCTTTTAGCGGGCTGGTTTCGCTGAACCTACACACAGCCCACCCCCCACCCCCCCCTTTCGTGCTAAAGTGCTTAAGAATCCGTTTTGGCGCATCAACGTATACACACGTGTATACACAAGGCTTCTAAAGTGTGTCGCACGCGATTTTGCGAAATATTTACGTTCTCCACTATGTACACACACGGATTTACATTCGATTATTAGATTTTCCTCGACCAGCGAATAGAATATTCCGAATGAGAAGGAAAGTATGTCAAAGCAGCGATGAATACACGTCGCGTGTGGTTAAAAGAAGAGACGAAATTTCAAGCAGAAATAAGAGATAATTCACTTTATCGATTTTCGATACAACGCCGCGGATAATAATCGCGAGCTTTTTCATTAGCGCCAGCTAAGTGGTTCTACTGCGGAAAAGTGCCCCCGAGGAAACAACGTAGCCGAAGACAGAGATATTATGCGCTCTACTTTGAATCGTACACATTCCGACGGCATAGGAAATAAGTTTCGAAACTCCCGCAGACGGTCGATCGCGTTTTATTATTGAATGCATACGGAGGAAGCTTAATGGCTTGTCCATCAAGGCTGATTGGAAATCGATTTCTTTTTTCTCGCAAGTTTTTCACTCCGTTATCATAGAATTGAAGCCAAATCGATAGCTATACACTCGGAGACGATGAAAAAGACGTACGAGCATCGGGTTTAATTTATCGCGTTAAAACTGTACGGAAAAAAGCTCTCTCACGCAGAAGAAATTCGTAAGTGCACTTTATCAAGCAGCAGCATTATTCCGCCCCCTAAGTCATGAAACGTCAGTCTCACGTTCAGCACACGCAGAGAGCCGTCGAACTCGTAGGTGTACAGTATACCTATATATGAGAAACGATCGGCAAAGCCAAGAAAGAAGCTCTAGACATGATTTTTCTCGCAGTCTCATATCGTGCGATCCAGAGCGTATATATATATATATATATATATATATATATATATAAGGCCTGGTAGGCGTCCATAAAGAAGAAAAGTCACCCCCGGCTTGCGAAATCGCTCAGCTTGATCGATGGGAATCTTTTAGGGCTATGACATACGCAGCGAAACATCCATCGTTTCCCGATGCCAGACCGAGTAAGCTCGACTGCGTCATTTGGCCGAAGGGGAGAGAGAGAGAGAGAGAGAGAGAGAGAGAGAGGTCAAGCTTAGCCCGTGTGCCCAGGACATTCGTCTCTTCCGTGTATGGAGCTGTATATACTCTGCGTAGCTCGAGCGCGCGTTGGGGCTAAAGACAAAGTGATTGATTGCCCTCGTTTACTCGTTATAAATATACGATAAAAGTTGCCCTCTCCGAATTCGTTTATTTTTCGATGATTAAAAAATAATTTCGACCCCGGCGTCGTTCATTGCACGCTCATCGATTAGTCAGTAAAATCGACGGTGCTATGGAGGTCAGCTATGTTTTTTTAACAACCGCAATGAATTTTAAGTCACTTTTATAACCGTATGCGCAGGTCGTTATCGCGCGCGACGCTTCGAACAACAAACACACTCAAAACTTCCTTCCTCCAACACACACATCTCTATATAGACACACAAGTACACGCGGCTGGATAGACAACTGCTGAGAGATGAATCGTGGGAGTGAGAGAGAGAGAGAGAGAGAGAGAGAGAAAACGGGGGAAACCAAGCTGCTAAATCGAGCTCCTGATTGACGGCCACGAAATATCGTTCGTGTCTCGCGAAGCGATTGCCGCATCTGTCGGCTGCAGTCGAGGCCCACTGCTGCGGTCGCTGTTTGCGCACGCAACCGAAGCTACAGCTATGTATATGGCCTGAAAAGTTACTCTGCGCGCGTGGAACTTGCCGGGTTAGCTGGATTTTGACGGAAATCGGATCGAGACTCGTTTTCTTTTTTTTTTTTTTTTTTTTNTTTTTTTTTTTTTTCAACCGATGTTGAATTCATGCTTATATCGGCTTGCTTCTCCCAGCTCAAGCTTGCAAGCTTGAAATGCCGATGGTTCGTTGAGCGGTCGATAGTTCGAACGCGAATTGTTCAACTTCCGATATCGAATGTTTGATGCAGTGTCTATTTCGAGCCGGTAAGTATTGTGTGCAAGGTAATCAGGTTTCGGTTTATTTTTTTACGAGCTACGCGACGGATGCAGACAGTTTCATCAATTGTGTAAATATTATTGTCGGTATCGACAGCTTCCATCCATAATGTACGATGCTTTCTCGAAAGTTCATTCTACGTGATCCCATTCACTGTTCAAAATTAAATAACTCAGTAAGCAGTTTTACAAGCTTTGGGAGCTTGCAAAACTGACAGCTGATTATTCACAAACCGACAAGTTTACGATAAATATAAGAAGAGAGAATGTAACTCACAGTAAACGAGCATCTTCCTGACGGCCTCAGCCTCGTCGAATATCGTCGATATGAGACACTTGACGTTACCGCTGAGCTCGTGGCCAGGCTTGACCAGCTTAACTGCTCGGTACATTGTACGCGGGTCGTCGCTCGCCTTGAACGAGACGTCGATGTACTTCTGAAACTCGTCGCTACCCGACGGCTGCATACCGTGAATCCACTGATACAGCACATCCTGATTGACGAACCACTTGATGACGAGGCCTGTCGTGGATGAACTGCCCAGCTCGTAATTGCAGTCGAGGACGATCGGCTCGGAGCTGCCTGCTTTTATCAGGTACGGGATGTCCACTGTCGTTATGTTGATGGACAGCACTCCTGTGGACAAGCCATAAGCACCGAAGAGAGTTAGAGATCAGAGTTGATTTTCCCTTGAATTAAATTAATTCAAAGCGGCAGAGTGAACGATTACACGCAAACACGATGATGATAACTCGAATTACTCATTTTCTTGTTTAAACAAAGGGAGAGCAATCAAAGCAAGTGGTAGGAGAAATTTCGAGTTGTTTTACGCTTTCCCAAAATTTCTGGTTTTCACGATTATTCAGCAAATATATTTTAAAATGATTTTGTGTAATTTCTGGATTTTGCAGAGTGCACGATCGGAATTAGTTAAATTTTAATTTCGACACGCTTTTCAAGTGAAAGAGCTTTTGAGCTTTAACATTTATTCGAAAATAATTCCAAGAATTAAAATGAATAATAAAAAATTTCAAAGCCACAGCTAAAGCTCCCAAGCTTTTTTTAACGTGAAAAGCAAAATCCAAAAATTACAGAAAACCATTTTCGAGTCAAATATAATTTCAACGGAAACGCCAATTAATATTTACAGAAACTCAAGAGTTTGAGTAAAAAATCAAAACCATTTCCAAAGTTTGAAATACCGTTAATCCTTCAAGCTCTTCTCCTCATATCTCACCATAGAATCGATCGTAAACTCAACGCGTTAAAAGCCTCGACATTCGTACAGCCTCAAGCAGCCAATGCATCGCACGCCGAGGAAAAAACCGATACAGCTCTTCCCGCAACAGCAACACATAACGCCACGTGATATTTCCTCGACAAACGCATCCCACCGTTATCTCCCTCTCGTCGTTCGCTAAATCAAATTCCCGCGACTTTTGATTCTCGATCGAAGCCACGCGCATGAATGGACTTTGGTTTGAAAATTCCGCCGTTATATTTCCGCTGCGCGACAAAGGCAGTGAGCCGGCCTAATCGATCATCGACTGGTACAGCTCACTTGCGCGCACTCATGAGGAAGTCGAAGAGTGTATACACACACAAAGCCGACGCTTAACGCGATTATAATTACGCGGGGTGTGCAAGAGTCGCGCGTAAAAGCTCGTCGATTAAAAAAAAAAAAAAAAAAAAAAAAAACGAACACACAGCCAAGTCAAAGCTCATTCGATCCCACACGGAATAACAAAAGGCCGTTGAAAGCCACTCGAAAGCTCGGCGGCTGCAAATGAATGCGAGTATAGTCCTCTCCCCCCGGCTGCACTCGAGCGGGCATCGACGCGACAACGACAGGCGATCCGAAACACGCGAAACGTTTATACGCGCAGACCTTAATAAGTGAGCGAACGACACTTTACGATGACGATGGCGTGTGTATAACGTCTGCACCGGTGCAACAATCACGCTCTGCACGCACATACGCCAGGGTTGATAGCTATCGCGAGAGATCGCATGGGCCTGTGCATACATACAACAAACCTTTTCCACCCACTGCTAAAGCTCTATACTCTTTCCTGGCGATCGATACGTGCCTGCCAAATTAAGCTATTAAATACCCACTCTCGTGAAAGCTCTTTTTCTCTCGACGGAACGCCCTTTGTTGTCGCCACGCGCGACTGCAGAAGCTTTTTTTTTTGTTTATGCGCGCGAACAGTGGTATAGTATATGCAGTAGGCATACAGAAGCTTTCTCTTTGTCGATCGCGATTTTTAATTGCGCCGCAAGCTCTATTACACCTGGCTGTTCACGCGCAATCTCTCGCGTACAATCAGCCTCGAGCGGCTCTTTCTTATCGGAAACGAGAAAATTCACACGGAGTACCTCCAATGGCCGCAGGGAAAGTTAAAGTTTACTTATTTACGGCCCGCGGAATATTCAAAGAAAAAGCGCCTCGCTCTGCAGCGAACAAAAAATACACGCTGCGCGCAAGCTCGCGGTAATTACACAAAGAAAAATAACCCGCGCATTTCGGCAAGTTTTGCATCGCATGAAGGCGCAAGGAAAAAAATTTCGTTCTCGCCGCTGACGACTACGCGGGGCAAACGCGGAGCGAAGAAAAAAAGTTCACGGAGAAACTGCACTTTGACTCTGCTGGCACTCGTCCGCAAAGCTTCGACGCAGCCTCCATTGTCGCGGTGTACATCAAAGGCTCCGCCAAAGAGAGGGCGTTCATCAAAGCAGAGAGAGAGAGACGTTGAAACTCAAGAGCAAGCGAGTTTTCTCTGGACCTCAGACGACGTTGAACTCGGTACGCAGAAGAGCCTCGAGAGCCGCGAGCAAGTGGACCGCGACGCGCGAAGATTCTCGCTGAGCGTAGATTCGAGGGGTCGTGCCCTGCGACGAGAAGGGTGAGAAACGCACTCGACGCTTTTGTCGAATTTCGTGCTGCGGGGGGTTACACTCGCGCATCGAGTTGCATCGCCGAGTGCATATGGGGAAAGAGAGAGAGAGAGAGAGAGAGAGAGAGAGAAAGAGAGGTGACGCGAAGTACCGACGCTCAAGTATTTGACGGGGGATCGTACGCCGAGGGAGTATGGTAAACATTTCGAGCGGCGGGTCCTTTGGATCTTTGACGCTGTATACAGCACGTGTATAGTTCAAAAAGAATGAAAATGGAATTTGTGATGACGAGGCTGAGGGAGAGGCACGTTGAAGTCTAATTAAAGTTAATTTTTAATAAAAAATATGCTTTTATGTAATATACAAATCTCAATAACTGCACGCATAGGCACACAGCTCATTCTTTATTCCAGCATCAACGAAAAGAAATTTATCTCAAACAAATATTCACCAAGAGCCGTCACTATACTCTCCCTTTGACTCTCTTTCGCGCTTTCTTTTTCCGCAGCGCTAAAAAGAAATAATAACGACGCATGGAAATGCAACGCGACTACTCCCCCTCTTTCGTTCTTTCTTTCTCTAGCCCGAGATCAAAAGCGCGTCAAGTGAGAACTAAGAGCAACCGATTCGCATCGGAGTAGGTGCGCGTGCGCGCGCGCGTTTTCTTTCTTCCCCTGTTGGACGGATCCGTTCTCCTTGTTTTCGTACAAGGGAGCTTCGCGGGCATGATTACGAAGTAGTAATCCATTCAACAGAGTACTTTGGTATTCTCTTGTTTTTTTTTTATTTATTTAAAAAAAGCTTAGAAAACGTTGAAGCAAAACTTTTATGGCGACAAATATTTTATGAAAGAAAGAGAGAGGAAAAAACGGACTCGCTTCCTTCAACGGTCTATTAAATTTTAAGCGGCAAAGGGCTTCTCTCTTTGACAATTTTCGCACTTTGCGGTGCTGTGAAATTAGCAGGGACTGCAGAGAGACAGAGGCAAGCAAAAGTCGTATGCGAGCCGTGGTGTCTGACGAAAGAACATTCTATTCCACTAGTTTAGCCGCAGCCTGAGGAACTCCGTTATTTGCACTTACCCTACATTTCGCACGCTCTGCTTTCTTAGAGTGAAACTTCCCGTACAGTGTTTGAACATTTTTCTCTTCGGAGCAATTTCATTTTACACTTTTGAAACAATATTCCCCGTGACTTTCCACAAGAAAAAAAAAAGCTCTCTCGATCTTTGTTTCTTCTATAAATTTTTAGCGGTGACTCTTCACGACACTAAGCCCGTCATCCGATAAAAATGCGACAAACCTTCAATTATTTTTTCCGACTTTTCGGCGCAGTCTCATAATACACAACGGCCGTAATAAAATTCTCTCTCTTTCTCTCGTTCTTCCCCGTATAATATAGCGTGCGTGCTTGAGAAAAAAAACTGCTTAATATCCGCTGGCTCGCGTGCACGAGAAGGCCATTTACTCAATAAAAATTATGCCCCCTGGGATAATAAAATTCCCTCTGTCTTTCTCCCTTTTCCCGCCACGAGCGCGCGTTGTTCTCAATTACTCCGTAATGCACTGCGAGCGAAGAGCTGTTTTACGCGTTTTACCACAGTTTTCAGGAAAGAGTTTACCGGTCACTACTGAATCGACAATGAGTCGAAAACCTGAATTTCCGACTTTTGTCACCCACACTCGCACACAGAGGAATTATATAGAAAGAAAAAGAAGTCCAACGGATCGCTTATTATATCATAGCTTCCCCATCTATGCGCATTCATATTCATGATTTTCATCCCTGGCAAAGCTTGCGGCTGTCGCTCTCTTCCAGCGACACGAGCCATCGAAAATTCACGGGTCATCGATCGGGAGGGACGTACGTTGAAAATCCGGACACCCGAAATTCCGATATGCGACTTCCACACATCCACCTACCCACAAACATATACCTACTATTTCCTCCGAGCGCAAGAGAAATTCTGATCTCGACGAGTCGTCGGCGCGTAATGAAGCCATTCAACAGCCTGCGTACGTACGTAATTTATATATATGTACGGACGGGGTCGACGTATGGCCTCTTAAAGCGGCCAAGCGGTGGGATTAAATGGCAAGAAGGGCGGCGACGTAACACCACGCCGTGGCATATCGTCTCTGTATATAATACTCTGTATGTGGTGTGAGACGTGGCTTGAACAGGGGATGATGTCTATACCGTGTGCGTGTATATATATACCTTCCTGGAAGAGTAGAGCCCGTGCCTAGTGTACGTATTCGCGCGAGAAAGGAACGAGTTTAGCTCGCGAGAGATGTGACGAGGGGAGGAATAGATGGATGAATGTCGAGTAATAAGACCGACACTGCACGAGAAGCGAGCTTCTGATTATCACTTATATGTATGCTAGAGCTATGTGCCGTGTGGTCGGAATAAATTTCTACGGTTTTCCATAAGCTCATCGCGGTGGAACTGCGGGCGATGACGATAATAGCCGTCCGTGTGTGATTCGCGTGTGTGCTGGTTTGCTGCCGCTAGCGATGATGCAAAGTGATATATAAAGGATGATCGTCGAATTTGGTATTAATCAGCGGCGATGAGGAAAAGAGTTGATTGATTGTGTTTGTCGAACAAAGCAGGAATAATCAATCAAACTCGCGGCTGAATCTTTGATGACGTTATTCGGCCGGAATTAAAACGTAATTTTCCAGAATAACCTGGCCTCTAATGACGTTCGCAGCGCATGAACTGAAGCTGCAGAAATGATAATTATTATATGAAAGCTCATTGGATAATGAAGCCGTATAACGCTTCCTGTGAGTTTTATATGCATGTATAAATTCGCTAATTAACGTGATTCTTTGCTCTCTTCACCGTTCATCGGGCATGATATAAATGTACGGTTCATTAATCCCGTATCCTATACATATTACGTATTTATAAAAGGCGTATGGCATTATTGTCTGAATAATAAATGGCTCGAATTATGAAACCAAGCGTATGCCATTTGACTTGTCGATTATCTGCCGGTGACAGCTGCGCACGAGTGATTCTAGAAATAACATTCGTGACCTTAGACCGACATATTGTGAAAGTAACAAAAAAAAGCAAACAAGCATTCAGTTTTAATGAATTCGAGCTTGATTATATAAACTCTTTTCTCGCGTACTTTAATCAACATCGATTTTACTATTTCGAATTCAGAGAGTCCTCGATAAATAATTCACAGACACTCTGTCCCGCATACAAGTCGCTCGGATTCAGTGTATACGTACACGAAAATAGTTCGTAAGAACCAAAGTAGCCCAGATTCGTCCACTTATCTGGTATCAATTTTCAATTTTCATCCGTCGCCCAGCTTTAAAGCCGTGAACAGTAGTGTGCACCTATATATATATATATATATATATATATATATATATACTTCGTATACTCCGAGAGAAGCTCCCGGAGGAGAGAATTAAGTGCAACAAGCCCGATACAAAATGTATAAACAAGCGGTGCGCCGCAGCAGCGCGGAAAAGTTGCCGTAGTCTCAGGCGCGCACGGTAGGCGGCAATAAGATTGGGTTGCTTATCTAGATTAACTCTGGAGCTTCCTCTCTCTCTCTTGCACTACAATAAAGTAGGCAACTCTAGCGTACTTTTCGACTCGGCTCCCGTTTTCAGCGCCTCGCTGCACTGGCCTGTATATAGCTCTGTATATACACACAGCTATACGCAGACACACACAAACACACAGACCTCGAGCGCTAGTAGCTCTTATATTACTAATGAAGATTCGTGGCTGCGGAACGTTTACCAAATAAAGATCTACGATGCAGGCACTAAGTTTCACTCAGCGGTCGGTGCGTAGAATACAAATGGAAATCACGCATCGCGTCCCGTTCCTCACTCCCTGCGCACGAGCGTTCCCCTTTAACGATCTATCTCTCCTGTGCGCAAGCTCGCGAGCGTGTTTATTTTTTTTTTTTTTATTTTTTTTTTTTATTTATTAAAAATACGAGAGTCGTCCGATGCACGAGCGTAAATCGTTTTGGCCTACATAATTTTATTCGTAGTCAGGTTGAAAAACTCGTCGCGTGTATAATTAGACTTGGATTTATTAAACAAGTTTCTCTCACTCGCAGGCGAATTATAAGAGCGAAGGAAAATTGCACGATGGCTACGTGTATAGAACGTAGCAGTACAATGAGCCGGAAAAGTTAGTTTTAATCTCCAGCGCGTATTATACGCGTGTCCCACGGCGCGCTACAATCAATTTGAGCGCACGCTGCAGAGACGCTTGTAATTCTTCACTGTCGCGCGCATACTGTCTAATTCTACGAAATTCCGTTGCTGTTAATAAAGCACCGACTTTCTATCCAACCCCTGCAAGCTCAGAACGAAGCTTTGTGACTCGGTAGGTGTAACGAATGCAACTATAACTGTCTTATCTCGTTTTGAGCTTCTTTTTATTTCTTGTTCGCGAAACGGATCGGTATAGCGTTTGCCGATAGTTTCGGGAAACTATATAGGAACATTATACCGATTAGCCGGCCTATACGCGAGACAATAATAGTACAGCGTTATTGCGCGTTCAAAATCCTATATGGCCCTAGCCGAGTCTCCGCGGATATCTCTCTCTCTCTCTCTCTCTCTCGCTTGCTCGCTCTGTACACATGATACATACGCAGGGCAGGATCGCACCGCATGATTTGAATTTGCCTCCCGAATCGTGGGAATTAGCGTGGTTTTGCTAATAATTGGATGCGTCAATATTACATGCTCCCTCGAGTCGGCGAGATTCGTCGACCGCCACGCGCTACACGTATATGTGTCCCATTCAATTTCAAAACGTCAAATATAATATACCACAATACACGCTAGAATGTTCCTTTACGCGGCAGCTCTCTTTTCCCGCTCGAAAATGAAAGGTGTATAATGGACGTACAATGCATATATAGTGAGCATCGAGAGGAGAAAAAATTAATTAAAAGTGTCAGGAACAATTTGTACAAGAGGAGTAGGTGGAAGCGAAACACGCGCGAGGAAAAAAAATGTTCCTTTCAGCTTTCCTGTCTGAGATGTCTGAGATATACCCCGGAGGCTCGGAGTCAGCGAAGCTTTTTTCAAAGCCAGGAAAAAGCTCGCTTTAATCTCGTATACGAGCTCGCGGGAAACATTTTTCCTCTCTATAATTATGCAGTTAAAATATAAAATTGAAAAAAAATCCTTTGACGTAATGTTCCAAGTTAAGTCTGCTAGTATAATATGTTTTAACGAAGCAAAAGTCCTGGAGCTTCGATAACGGAAAATCGTCACAAAAGAGCGTATCGAGCGACTAATTTCCGCGCGTTTAAGCTTTGCTCTCGCTTGGACTGCTTTCTCGACATTGGCACGTCGACTTTAATAGCCTGAGAGCTGTAGCACTGTGTAACAATAGGAAAATCGCTTTCATCTCCCAAGGGAAAGCGGCGCAGCTTGCAGCAGGCAGTACGGAAGTGCATAGACGCTCTCAGAGAGCTGAGCGAGAGAAGACGGAAGATCAGCGAATGGTGCAACAGGGAGACGAGCTGCAAGATGCCGCTCTCGCGGGTTAAGTACAAGTCCCCGAGGGATCTTTAAGCCCGGTGATCTTGAGGTTCAGGCTTACAGTAGCGCAAGAGACGCGATATAGTAGTCGCGCGCACAGCTCTTCCTCACGGGAGTGCTTGTCCGGAAAGCGATAACTGCGGCCCCTCAACTTTTCCAATAATAATGCGGGGGAGTAGCTTGCTCCTTACGGATATGATAATCGGACGAAATGGACGAGAAAAGTTGGCCGGTAGCGCTTGTCTCTTGTGGCTGTGGCGGCGACGTTTTATCTCGGCGATTTTTCCTCGACTTTTTTCCGCTGATGCCTTTGTTTTGTCGAGCGGTTCTGTATACGAGCTCTGGGAGGGAAAGTTTTATTTTGGCTCGCTTTTCATCGCGACTGGAATCAATTATTCGACGGCTGTAATATCCCGATCAGTAGCAATACCCGCTGGCTATTCGATTTGGAAACGAGCTTCAAGGCTTTTTTTAAGGAAGGAAGTGGCTTTGTAAAGACTCGTCGGTACGATACCGAGCTAAAGTAGTCAAGGGAAAGTGCTTTGGGAAAAGCTCTTGCTTTTGGTTTACCAATGCAAAGAGAAAACTGCTTTCTCGCGTAAAGCAAACAGTTTGCGCGAGCTTTTTGCACTTTGATTTCAAACTACCGTTCGTTTAATGTACGTCCAATTTATGTTCCCAGAAACGTAAACGTAAACTCCACCCTATCGCATACACGCGTCTATATCGCGTTGATCAATGAGGCGAAACGCGCATATCGTTGCATATCCAGCCACACACACACACACACACAGACAAACAGACAGACAGATACACAGACTGGCTGCGGAAATCCTCCTTCGATAAACAATCGCGCCTCGTTTCCCGCGCGCGCGCTCGCTTCCTCGTCATACGGACAAAAGGCAAACATTGACCGAAATTCCGCTGGTGCAGCGCGGAATGGAGTGAGGGGGAGGGATCGATTTCCCTTGTTCAAAGTTCACTCACCTGACGTCAAAGCGACGATCAACAGAAAGCTTTGTGGTACAGCGAGTATCGTCAGGCTGCGCGAAGATCGCATATTGACGGGCTGCTTACTGTTACTGTATTCAGCTCTGCTCTTCCTATTATACAACCGCTTGTGCACTACTGATCCAGCTGTCGACCAGTCGTCTTGGTCGTCGTCGTCGTCGTTGTCTTCTTCTCGTTCACGAGGAAAGTTTGTCGCGTTTCATTGTCTTCGCTTACCAGGTTGTATTGCACTGCTTCGCGCATCATTTTCATCGTTTCTTGCGTTATTTGCTTGCACTGCTGAAAATTGAGGGTTTGAGAGGATTTTAGATGAGGGAGAGAGAGAGAGAGAGGTCTAAACGTGAGCTACCGCGAAAATCGAAGTGTAATTTAAACATTAATTACGTAAATGAGCCGGAATTTCGATAACAATGATCGGCTTACAATGGCTCTAGAGAGCATATAGCGAAAATGCTCTTGTTCTCCGTCCGTGCAGCGGTCGATGTAACGCGATACAATGGCCGCAAATGAGCCTGAGTGAAAAAGAGGCCAATCGAGTATTATTGGAGCGCGAGCTCGAAACCGATTGTTCCACGCACCCGTTCAGCAGTTGATCGAATTAACGCAAAATTGCTCCAACCATCCGTTCTTCTCTCGCTCTCAACCCCACAGGCAACCGAAGAGATCACACGAGTATACGGTAAACTCACCGCGTAAAAGTGTCACACATCAGCCGATCGCGGCTACAGCCGATCCGCACCACTTGTGCGAGCGCATGACAGACGATTCCGAAAGACAGCGCAGCGACGACGAACCGACGCAAGGACGTCGCCGAGTCGGACTAAAGCTTGCTCCCCTTGTCCAGTACCAAAGCAGCCCTCCAAGCTAGTCTCTCGGCGCTGTCGCGAGAGAGCGCGCAACCCCCTCCAACGCGCGCAGCTACCTCGAGTTTGCGCGCGCACACACCTGTGGTCTATATGTGTTGCTGGTATATAATATATATATATATATACGACCGATGCCTGCAGCCTTATAATTTGCCGGCCCTATATATATGCATACTCCGACACCAGCCGCGGAGAGATAAAAGAGATTCGCTCGATTAGCGCAAACAACGCGATGATTTTTCCGGAGGCTAGGAATCATTAGCCGGAGTATCGAATTGCGCGAGTGTACTTTGTACGCGCGGAAGATAAATAAAAGCGTGACAGAGGTGAAATAAGTAAAAAAAAAAAAAAAAGTTCTTGTCAGGGCCGTGGATCTTAATGGAGACGAAAGTTGACAGAACGAGGCGCAATTTGCAAGCAAATGACAATGCGGGCCTTTGCTTATCTTCCCTCGTAAAGCGTAAAATAACGCCGTCGTTCTTCCGCTCGCTTCACGACGCTAGTGTACGCTATTGTAGGATTTACGGCCTGACGTGCAGCTGTATAAGGGTGAGGCAAGAGCTTCTGACGAATTCGGATGTACAGGGCGACGCACTCGCGTGTTAATGACTCTCGAGACGAAATTCGTCATGCGCTTGATAAGACTCGTTTGATGAATTTACCAAGATCTGCAGCGAGTTCAAAGCTACGTCGAAGAACGACGACTCGTGGAGATTTGTGAATAATTGCGTTGGGCTTCAAAGTGGATTATATGAACTCGAATGAGGCGAAAGTGCAAAACGAAAGGAATTTATTGGATTATTCGATCGTTGTAGTGTTTTTTTACACACGAATACAAATATTTGTCTTTTTTTTTCGAATGAAGATTGTTTGGATGTAGCGGGAATGGAAGTGAGAGGTGACAAAATGAAATGATTGAGTTCGTTCGCAAACCACAAAGTGGCAATTTATTAAAAAAGTGTAACCTTTTATTTCTTTATATGTAACGTACGTTCGACGTAAGCTACCACATCAATAGATATATACTTCTTATTTGTGATAATATTAATTTCGTCTCTAGACGCATCGGCTCTTCTTGATATTTTACACGTAAAACTTCTTTTCTCTCCCCCCTCATTCTCGCACGCAGTCGATGATTAAAGATAGCGTCGACCTTTCGTGATTACATCTTAGACGACCGAGAACGATAATTTAATTTTAATACAGATGTATTTTATACAGGATTCTCATATTTACACGAATTTATTTAAGTTATACAATACATATTAAATATAAATCTGTGGCATACGTACTTTGGTGATTTTCATTGGAGTAATTCAAAACGTGATTTTTGGTATAAGAAATATCAACGTGCATTCATTGTGATATAATATATGCGTGTTACATATTGTTGAATATCATTGGTCTTAATTCTGATTCCTTTAATTACATTCAATCCATGAAAAAAAAAAGAAAACGTAAATCTAGCTTATTCTTGTGTTTCGATAAATTAATTATATATTTTCTCGCATATAATATAATACCGTGTATAGACTGCGTATAATATTTTACTGTACATTTTTTTGCAACGTGTATGTGTAAGTGTATGGTACAATGCACGCGTTTCCTCAAATCATTAAATTCCTTTCTTCAAACGTAATAATAAACCTACAACTACATAATATACGTGAAATTAAATTCAGTAGTAGTGATCGTTATTTTGGTACAGTAATTATCGTGATTAGCTGCAAGACTAGGAAAAATTATCATTATATACTTATTCGACGTTTTTGGTACAGCGGTGATGAACGTGTATGTATAACAAAAGCAATAATAGAAAAAGAAAACTGTTAACCAACGTGTACTAAACAAAGTTTCTCTACTATTTCGATATTTTTTGCTACGAAAGAATGAAACGTTATTTTTCCGCGTTGAAAACATTTATCATATCCGTACACTTAAACCTGTGTGCTTCGGTTCGTGCTGTGCCATGCGAAAATGAAACTTCGTTATATTGCTTTTCTGGTTATTTTTGAAGTGCACGCTACTAACAATAACAAACGGAGTAAACATTTCCACCTCCTGTTTATACCGTCGAGCAACATTCTGTCTAACGACGTTTTCCGTTAGTATTGTCGCATCACGCTGTATATAGAAGAATATCCTGGCTACTCTTTCTCTTGCTTGTCTATCTATATATATATTCCCTCGCTGTTGCGTTGCGCCCCATACTCTCGTGTGCTCCCTGGCATATCTTCATATCTCGATCTAATGTAATGTATAATATACGTATATAATCGAATCGTAGTTACTTGTTTACATATTCACACGCGCTTCTAGCTATTTATATGTACAATTTATAGATACAACTCGAGCGGAAAATCATTTCAATTCCCTGTCCTTTCCGTAGATGATAATATACGATTCAGTAGATCCTTTTTTTTTTGTTTAGGTGCATAATTGGTTAGTTAGAGGTACGCTGCTTATATTAACGGTCGACTCGAAGTTCCTTCCCTTCGAATACTTTTTGGTGTGATGCAATAGTAAAGTCCTGAAACAGAAATCGATGCGCAAATTCAAGCAGACTTGTAATACAAGCTATTGATTGTTTCACGTGTATTCGATTCGCCGCACAAAGATTACAAAATCTTTAGTAGGTTGAATCGGACACCCATGCGCTGAATTGATAAAAAATTGATCGACGAGTACTTACCAAACTGAAAGCGCTTCAATATCCAAGGAGGACGAAAAGAGCGACGTTCATCAGAATAACGAATAAGCTCGTCCTGATTCGGCCAGCCGAGTTACCTGAAAAATGAAATATCGCGAATATTAATTGGACTGCTATGAAAACGTGGAAAAAAACAATGGAGCATTTGAAAACAGGGGCATTCATCGAAAAGCTAATAAAGTGGATTCCAGATTGAAAAGATTTGTCTATCGGCAGTCTCTCTCGCCCGATAAAAAATCGAAAAGGTATAGAACTGGTCAGCGCAAGCAATTCGAAAAATAATAAAAAAGCTCCGATTTCAATAATTCCTTACAACTATATGTGTACCGCGTTTTCGAAACTTTATACAAGAGTATATTCGAATGGTTTTCGTTGAAGCACGTTTTTTTTTTTTTTTTTTTTTTTTT